>CAJNJA010043286.1:7131-26983 GCA_905231915.1 Symbiodinium necroappetens | reverse complement strand
CGTAAAACCCTAAACCCTCAACCCTTGACCCTCAGCCCTAAATGACTCAAGCCTCCAGTACTTGGGAGCTTCAAACAACTTATCCATAGGCCCCTAAGTAGTTCCTTTTTATGGCTTATATTTAGAATCCTATAAAGTAATCCCCAAAAGGAACTACATAGGGGCCGATGGGTATGGCTCAAATCAGACAACGCCCAAGCCCTGTCAACAACTGCTTCCCCAGAGACTCCAATATCCCTTAATCAAGGAATATACCCTAAATCTTATTAATAGGGTTCCCTATTATAATTTAAGGTCTACCCATAGGCTCCTAAGTAGTTCCTTTTTTGGGTCTACCTTATAGGATCCTAAATATAGACCACAAAGAGGAACTACTTAGGAGCCTATGGGTATTCCTTAATTACGGGATATGAGACTCTCTGGGTCCCCAGTTTTACCATACGTAAAAACCCTGAACCCTAAATCCTGAGTCCTCAACCCTAAACCCCGGAACCCCGAAACCCTAAGCCCCAAACCCTAAACCCGGTTCACGGTGTAGGGTTTAGGGGCTTAGGGTTTAGGGTGGCTGAGTGTTTGGGGGCTTTGGGGCTTTGGGTTTCGGGGTTTCGCGGTTTAGGCTTATAGGGTTTTAAGTACCTCAATTGAGGCTAGACGTAGATATGGGTAGTTCTCTCAATTAGGGTCCCTTTTAGGGTCCTGTTTAGAAGAGTGCTGTGCTATTTTGGGGACCTAGACAGGGACCATGAATTGGAGAATTATCCAAATCCAAAGAACTATAGTTGCCTGACTTATAATCCTGCCCTAGTTTCTAAGCCCCCTTGACCAGGTAGGCGCCGTTCATCTCGACTCGACCCTGAACCGATGTCGTTGGCTGTGGCCGGCGAAATGTTCTTGCGTCATGCTGGTGTCAATCGAGCCACACTTAATTATGTATAAAGTTTCCTGATGATCGTAAGGCCATAAGGATAAAACAAAACCTGCCCCTTTCATCTACGTCAAGCTCTTGCGGTGTGCCCTCTTTTCTCCTTCAGGTCCCCACTTAGAAGTACTTCTAGCCTTACTTGCAAAGTCCTCTGATCCAAACCTGAAGCTCTAAGCCGAAGGAGGCATCCGTGGCTGTCCGAGACGCGTCGCCCACCAGGAAAGGCGTCCGCCTTGGGCGCTGCCCAACATAAGTCCGGTAGAGCATCGTGCCGTACTGTCCTTACAAGGATTTGCGGGTTTTGGGTACATGAGGTAAGGGGCCACATATGTAGGTTGCAGTGCGGAGTTGTAGGTACTATAACCCTTATGTAAGCCCTGGGCTGTGGACCCATGGGTTCAAGCAACGTCAACCCACTAAAATAGGGGTAAGTAATGAATAGAACAGAGCGCTTTGGGACATATCAATAGTGCATCCGTATAGGGTGTATAGAGGCATGCTCTTACTAACTATGCTGAACCTGTATTATGCCGTGCAACCCTAAAGCCCCAGGCTCGATGTACCCACATAATAAGCGGGGCCATGATAATTACAACTGGGTTTCTAACTCTAAATATACTATAGTTATAACAGGGGACCCCTGAAATAGTATAGGTACTTATTTAGGCTCACCGGTAGATACTTAGCCTTAAAGTGCCCATATTCGGAACCGCTTTAAGGCCCAGGTTTGGGTTCATGGAGCCTTAGGGAAAGGAGCCCTGATGCATGCAGTCGCAAGCAAGTTCTCGTGGCAAGTCGCCGATGTCAACTCCTTCCTTCGCCAAGCCTTCCGTCCTCGGAGCACTAAAAGAGGAGCCTAAATATTTCTTGATATACCTTTCCTCGAAGGGCTCCTGTTAACGGAGTATGTAAGAGTTTGTTATGTGAGCCTGAATATCTGGGGGATATTTTGAAGTATAGCTCTAGAGCATAAACCATTTCACCCTACACCCGGCAAGCTCCAGGCTTTCTTCAGGACTGCACAAGCAGCTCACTTCAAAAACAGAGCAGAATCGAATGACATGTAGGGGCCTTGTAACAACGAGTATACTGAGGAACCGTACGGATTAGTAGTGGTAGTAGTAGTAGTAGTAGTAGTCGTGGTGGTGGTGGTGGTGGTGGTCGTGGTGGTGGTGGTAGTAGTAGTAGTAGTAGTAGTAGTATTAAGAATACTGGAAGCAGCAACATCTGTATTAGACCCCATATAGTGCGATCCTTCATGTGAGGAGTGTAACAAAACTTCATCAGACCCTTGCTATAACATCCAATTAAAGCCTACAAAATCCCTATCAAACCCCCATAGGGGCTTTGTAAGATCTATATTGAAAAACAACTGGAACCCGTGGGGCACACGGGTTTGGGGTTTATGGTTTAGGGTTCGGACATTTAACATGGCTTCTAAAATTTAAAAGCAACACTCCGAGGTAAAAGCAACTCTTCAGCACAAAGAAGCCGGAGCTCGAACATCCAAGTAGCACAGAGTGTCCTACGGTGTCGGCTTTAACTTTGACGGTTTAAGGGGGTTCGGTACTAGATCGATTTTTGGGTGTAGGTGGATTCAGAGAACGCTGTTGGGGGAAATAGCCTCAACGGCCCTGAATCCTACCGGCAAGCTGCAGCAGCAGCACCAGCAGCCGGCGTGCGAAGCTGCTGCCTGAAAACAGCGCTGGAATGCCATGAATGCAGGCCTACAGACAGAAGCCGTAAGAGCCTACAAGCTCACAAGTTCCAGCGGTTCCTCCGGAAACCTTGAACCTCCCCTCGTCTTCCAAAAGGATGCGCCCTAAACCCTAACCCCTATACACCCTAAACCCTACACCCTAAACCCTACACCCTAAACCCTAAACCCTACAACCTAAACCCTAAACCCTACACCCTAAACCCTAAATCCTCCAACCCTTGCAAAAACCTCGCCGACTCGCAAGCAGAAAGCAAGGGATCCCAGGCTCTGGTCCTAAAAGAAAAAAAAGCTGTTTAGGGTTTATAGGGTGGGTTTAGGCATTATAGGGTGGGTTTAGGGATTACAGGGTTTTAGGGTTTAGGGTGTAGGGTTTTAGGGTTTAGGGTTTAGGGTTTTAGGGTTTAGGGTTTACAGGGTTAGGGTTCTGGGTTTAGGGTCTATAGTTTAGGGTTTTTGGGGTTTGGGACTCAGGGTTTGGGGTTCAGGGTTCTGGAATTTGGGGCTTGGGGGCTTTACGGGTGGAGCTTCTAGGGCTCGGGGAGGAGGGAATCAGGGTTTAGGCTTCGAAACTTTGGGGCTTGTGAACCCTACAGCGTACCCATAGGCCCCTAAGTAGTTCCGTTTTGGGATTACCCTCTAGGATTCTCAATATAAACCATAAAAAGGAACCACTTAGGGGCCTATGGGTATACCCTAACAAACAATCTCAACCCTAAGCGGACCATCATGGACCAGGATCTGAACACTCTCACCCAAAACCTTACTCTTTATTATGAGGCCAAATCCTGTACAACCCCCAAGCGCCTTATACTGTAACTTATTTGTGTATATATATATATATATGCAACCATTGGCACTAACAAACAAGCGAACAAAAACACATCGAACAATAGCCTTAAACATATGGGGTTTCATAGTGGTTCCATGAAAGGTCCTATAAGGATTTCTTTACGGCGAAGTATACTCAAACCCTATTTTCACCCACAGCCCTAAACAGGAGACACTCAACACTAGGCCTTCGACCTGAAACACTGGACCCGACACCCGAACCGTGAACACTACTGTGAGGATCATGGCACTTAGTAACTTGTGTTCTAAATATAGGTAAATGTAGCTATGGCCCAAATTAGGGTACTTATTATACATTACTTACTATGTCTCATGATCCTCCAGGTATGAAAAAGCCCTAAACCCTAAACCCTAAACCCAAAACCCTAAACCCTTCTAATAAGAGCCCTGGATCCCCTGGGCTACGCCTCGGGGGAGCGTCCTTGGGCAGAGCGCATCGAGGCAGAGAGAGGTCCCTCCGTCCGCGCGGTCGAAGTAGGACCTGCCATAGTAGGTTTTCCCTAGGGCTCCAGTTACCTAAAAAGCGGGTTACTAACTATATATTATGTACCCCAGTAACCTACTATTTAGGTAACTGGAGCCCTAGGTTTTCATAAAGGCTCTAAAGCAGAGTTACCTAAAGCATGAAAAACCTTCAACGTTTCGCCCGACACGCGAGCCGACCGAGAAATGCAGAGCATGTTCAAAATTCGAGGATCTGTTACATACACCCTCAAGGCGGAAACCCTGCAGCGTTGCAACCTCAGGTTAAAGAAGTAGCCAGTACAAAACCTTGAATTCTTTTTTTTCTGTTTCCAGACTCCCTCAGGGTTCTATGTACATGTAGTAGAATCTATGCTTTCCATATTAAGAGTTACTAGTCTGATTTAGGGAAATATCCCCCCATAACAGGACACAGGACCCTTAAGTGGGACTGTGAAAGTCCGCACCTCGGCAGCCAGGAGCGCTCGAAATCCTCCGCTTGCAAGGCCCAGGGCAGCGGAGTTTCTGACGGTCAGCGCCGGTGGCTGCTTGGGTGCTTAAAGGCCCAGGGGACTTAGTAAGTAGGTTATAAGTAGAGTTATAAGTACCCTAAATGGAGAAACCCCAATTATAACCCTACTTATAACTGACTTACTAAGTCCCCTGGGCCTCTAAGTGGGTGTTGAGGTTAACCTGTAGCCGGAAAGACCTACCATTTTAGGGTTCTCAGAGGCCACTGCACCTTCAGACAGAGGCTCAACGGTATAATTAGTTGCCTTGCCAGAAAGGCAACCTTGAAACTTCCCAGGCTTTTCTGGGATGGGCTTGTTATAGAACTCGTATAGTTTAGGGTTTCGGGTTTGGGCTTTAGGGTTTAGGGAACCCTCAGGAGACCTTCCAGCATCCATGTCGAACCTTTAAAGAACCCTTTGAGAACCTTCGTAAGAACCCCTCTCAAATCTTCGACACTGGCTTAAGTAAGAAAAAGGATCCGGAGGGGTGGCACGGCGCCTGTGGCCTCCAGTTTCTCGAGAAAGACCTGGGGACGGACACTGGTGGGAACCGGATGAGGGCTGAGCGTTTAGGGCTGCGGGTTCAAGGACTAAAGTTTACAGTTTAGGGATGACGGCTTAGAGGTTATGGGCTTACCGTTTATAGCTTAAGAGTTCACGGATGATGGCTTAGGCAAAATGGGGGTCAGGTTTTACGATGCTTTAGGGTTCGGGGATGAGGGCTATATGTGGTGTGTATGTATGTATAGTACTAGTACTAGTACTTAGTACTAGTACTACTAGTACTGCTAGTACTGCTAGTACTGCTAGTACTGCTAGTACTGCTAGTACTGCTAGTACTGCTAGTACTGCTAGTACTGCTAGTACTGCTAGTACTAGTGCTAGTACTATTAGTAGTAGTAGTAGTAGTAGTACTACTACTACTACCACTACTACTACTACTACTACTACTACTACTACTACTACTATGACGTTCTCTTAAGCCTAGGGATTTAGGTGTTGGTCGCCTCAGGCCCGCTTCCAGTCTTTTTGTGCGCGTGTCCGCAAAGTCTGGCGGCAAGCGCCCAACTCGCCACACACTACACCCTGCTGTCTGCGAAAAAACATTGATGGTGCGTACGAGCAATCAGCGGCACCCTGAAACCCCAGTGCAAAGCCGTAATTAAGCATAAGTGAGGAGCCGATTCAAACAGTCAAAAACCCGTGAGTAGTATGCCATCTATAGCAGAGCTCTTGCGTGGCCAGGCACTCCAGTCGTCTGCAAGGTGAGTGCAGGAGGTAGGGCGAAGTCCCATGGATTCAGCAGCACGCCATCCTTAGATTCGAAGCGCAGGTTCGTGAATTCACGGGTTTAGGTTTGGGGCACTGCTTCGGAGGGTCAAGGCTTGGTGCTCTGTACTACCCATAGGCTCTTTAGTAGTTCCTCTTTGGGATTACCTTATAGGATTCTAAGTATAAGCCAGAAAAAGGAACTACTTAGGGGCCTATGGGTATTGCTAGGTACTAGTAGCAGCTTGCAGCCTCTCAGGTTTTGGCGTTTTGCAGGTGACTCGAAGCCGTAAACCCTAACATGCGTCATTCTTCGATCTCAGATGGAGACTCTCCTGTGGCGGCCTGTGCAACCTGGACATCAGCGCCGCGAATAGTATTAATGTAGTCATGTTACAGCATATTCTAGTCTTGTAGTGTATAATAAAGTGCTATTCCTCTAGAATTATTATGGTATATTAGCCGCCACAATCAGGTGGCAAAGGAAGGGGTCACGGCGTGCTGAGGAAACGACTTCAAGTTGCTTTGTTTCTTTGGGCATGTGCTGCTGCTCAAGGCCCGGTTTAGGGTTTAGGGTTTAGGGCTTAAAAATAAAATGCTCAGGGTTTACCTAGACCTACTCTACCCATAGGCCCCTGAGTAGTTCCTTTTAGGGATTACCTGATAGAACTCTAAGTATAACCTACAAAAAGGAACTACTTAGGGGCCTATGGGTAACTACCCTCTGGCCCGAGCCCCAACATTCTTATGATGCCCTTACTCCCAATAGCCCTACGAAAATATCTGCACAAGTTCCCCGAAGAGCCCCTGTAAAGCCCTTACGAAACTACTTCGACAAGTTAAGTCAACGCCTCGGATTAGGGTATTCAGCAGGCGGGCTCTAGCTTAGCTTGCAGGGATGCTAAAACGATGCTAACAACGCCGATGCCTCATGCCAAACGGACAACCACGACGGACTTTTGTCGGGGTGCTCAATATTAGACACCCTCCGGTATTGTGTTCGGTTTATTTCAGAGCTGGCTCGACAACACTGCGAGCATTGCGGCTTTTACACGAATTCGCACCTCCTTTCAAAGCATGGGCAACCCACTCACATCAAGCTGTTGCTTGAGTGGAGTAGAAAAGTCAAAATCGTCGGCCAAGACCTGAAATCTGGCCGGTGTAGGGAAAATCCAAAAACCCCAAACCCCTCAACCGCTAAGTTCTCTAAACTCGTAAAGTCCTAGAATAAGAGCTTCGTGTGCCACCATGCCATGCATCATAACAGAGGCCCAGATTCCATAGGCAGACTGGTGCCTCCGTCCGCCACCTTGCAGTGCGTGGAGAGTCAGGAGCCGTGTGGGGGATTCCTGCCCTTGTCGCCGAAACCCACAAGCCCAATTCAGCAGAACACTACTAAAGCTTTCAGCACCCTGAAACCTTAAGCCCGTCAACCCTGCAACGTTGAATCGTAAATGGAGGATTATCGGACTTTCAAGGTACATTGCTGCAAGTTCCTTAAGCGGTGGAATATAAGCAGCTACTTTAGCTGCAGCTAATTACCCTTCTTCCAAGATCGGGTAGGGTCACAAGTGACTGAGGGATTCTTTACGAATTCCCGCCTGTAGGGCGAGGAGCACGACATTGAAAAGTCGAAGCAGCGCTGCTTCCGTCTTAGGATGTCCGTGGCTTTCCTCGGAAATTTTAGGGGCTTGGCGTGAACCTTAGTCTTGACGAAGGGAAATCACCATTGTAACACAGAGTATACACAAAGCATAAGGGGTACCCATAGGCCCCTAAGTAGTTCCTTTATGTGGTTTATATTTAGAATCCTATAAGGTAATCCCAAAAAGGAACTACTTAGGGGCCTATGGGTGATGTTGATTAGGATTTAGGTAAGGAATCGGGCTTTGCGGCCAAGGAGTTCGGACTTGGCTTTTCGGGTTCCAGGTCAGCCAAGGATTTGGGAATTGAGTCAGCCCATTGATGAACTTGATGAGCTTAAACCCTATAAAGCCCTCATAAACCCAAAACCCAAAAACCCTGAAGCTTAAAGCTTAAACCCTAATAGACCCCTAAACCCCTAAACCCAAAGCCCTTGGCCCTTAGCAGTTTAGCGGTTCAGGGGTTTAGGGGTTTTAGGGGTTTTAGGGGTTTAGGGGTTTAGGGTTCATGGGTTTTAGGGGTTCGGGGGTTTAGGGTTTAGGGTTTAGGATTTAGGGGTTAATGGTTAGGGTTTAGAGTTTAGGATTTAGGGCTTAGGGTTTAGGGTTTTGGATTTAGGGGTCAGGGGTTTAGGGGTTATAGGGTTTAACAGGGTTTATTTATCTAAGGGTTCTTGCTTTGTTCAGGACTTCTGTTCCTGAGGTGCCAAGTAGCCCAATGTAGGTGCTGTCTAACGACTGTAAACCTGAAGTAGTTGCTTGATAAATAGAGGGGCCTCAATAATTAGGATTGATTGGTGTGTCTTTTAGAGGTGGGTATATTCAGGCCATAGGGCCTAATAAAGGCACGTAGTCATTCTAGTTCGTTCTTCCAACTCCCATTATACATCAATGGAGCTTTAGACCTCAGCGTTAAGGATTCAAACGGTTTTACAAGCGTTTAGGGTTTAGGTCGGGTTTCAGAAGCTTCCAGCTGTGTTTGTTTCAGAGGTGCAAAGTTTAGGGTCACATATGCGCGTTTATAGGCTTTGCAGGGTTTTACTTGGTCGTATCTGGCTTGATGGGCTTTACAATAAAGTCTGGTTCAAGAGCGAACAAACATGGTTTTTTACAGTCTTAAATCTGTTTAAGCACTCGAAGCCTGACATGAGGGGGAGATGGCATGGGGCTTTACTTCTTGGGGCCTGTAGGATTAAGGATTTAGGACAACCTCTGGGGCAAACATCCAATCACAACACCCAAGGGGCAAGCTAGCCTTCGTGAAACAACAAAAAGAAACAATACAGAGCTCGGTGAATTCCTATCTTAAAGAACCCCCAAGCAATCTCCAACCCTCATGTTCGGGTGTCATTATAGAAGTACTTGTAACTATAGTAAACCTTCCTTATAACCTTCTTAGTCCCCTGATCCTTGAAGTAGACCTAAACCTTGAAATCCCTGTGAACCGACAACACGAACACAAAACCCTAAACGACCCTTTGCCGAGGCTGGTTGCCTAACCCTAAGGGTCCAAGTAGCGTGTGTTCACAGTTCTTGATGTCCCAACAAGGTCCCAAGAAGGACATTGGTACGCAAAAAAGATCCAAAGTCCAATCAGAAGGAGCACTTGCACCCTAAAGGGATCCACGAAGGCTCTATACCCGGAGAACCCAGTACCCCTTAATTAAGGAATATATCTCAGTCATAATATTAAGAACCCGAAAATTTAAGGCATATTCCTTGGGTCCTTTTATGGGAGGATTTAATTAATGAGTAACCGAGAACCCTATAATTTAAGGCATATTCCTTGTGCCCTTGAAGGGAGGATTCAATCATTCTCGGCTTGCCTCGGTCAGGACTTCGATCGGCCGCTTGGTTGGCCTCGGCAAAGTGGGTTTAGGGTTGAGGGGTTTAGGGTTTAGGGGTTTAGGGGTTTAGGGTTTAGGGGTTTAGGGGTCAGGGTTTAGGGGTTTAGGGTAGTAGCGCTTTGGCCGAGGGAGTTCCGAGCCCCTAAACCCTAAGGCCGAGGACCCTGGAGCCCGAAATCCCTTCACTTCTGTGTATGTGTTCCCTAAACCCTAAGCCCTACACCGTAAATCCTACACCCTAAACCCTTATGGTCATGTGTCTTTTTGTTGAGGGGGGGTGTCCCTGAGCTTAGGATGCAAGGGGAAAGCCTTGGGGTCTTCAGACTTTGGCCTGAGGGCCAAGGGTGTTGACCGCGTCAAAGCGTGATGGAAGTCTCTGAAGTCGCGAGCTGAAACGAGAAAACCACGAAACAGAGGCAGGGATGGGTTTGGGCTTTAGGGTTTTAGGGCTTTAGGGTTTTAGGGTTTAGGGGTGTAAGGGTTAGGGTTTAGGGTGCTAAACCATCTTGAAACCACCCGCAAGGTCAAGTTTTTCACAGCCAAGGCTAGACAGGGAAGGGTTTCGCTTATCAACCAGAGTCGCTCCTTGAAGGTGCACATAGGAACTTCAAGGACGGAATAGACTGTCACATGCAAGATAATGCAAGCGAAGTATCCTGCTCCTTCTCGATGAGCTGCCCATCTTTTTTCGAGCGGAAATCTCCATATCCAGCCTTGGCGACAACAGTATACGCCGATATGGCGAAGCGCAGGCCGCTGAAGGGCCCGCCAGCAGCAAAGGGTCTTAATCTCGGCTCCACGGAACGGGCGGAATCCGGCAACCGACCGTTGGACAAACCTCTCCCCACAGCTTCCAAGACGGCCAGAAAAGCCGTACACAACCATATGGAAACAATATACATCCATACAATAAAACCACATGGTATACTTGGAGGATCAGGGGACTTTGTAACTAAGTGTATAAATAATCTAACTACAGCTAGTACCCCACTTACGTATCTACTACCCCATGATCCTCCAAGTAGGGGCCTCAACAACAAGGTCTCTGAAGGGCCAACCCCCCTAGCCCCCAAGAACTGCAGCCCTCTTGGCTTTTGGAGGCTTTGGGTCAAAAAAAAGCGTAAACCCTAAACCCTAAACCCTCATCCCTAAACCCTAAACCCTCATCCCTAAACCCTGGACCTTAATCCCTAAACCCTATAATCCCTAAACCCTGAACCCTAATCCCTAATCCGACTAGGAAGGTGCTGTAGGCTCCAAGGCTTAGGATTTTCCGCAGGAGACAGGGCAGATGGGTAGTTCTCTAAAGTAATGTCCCTTCTTGGGTCCCCAAATTAGTACGGCGCCCTTATAAAAGGGACTGAGAGGGGGACCCTAATTTAGAGAACTACCCATCTTGAAAGGGAACGATATTGAAATTACTCCGGCCTCTATGTTAAATCACTTTCAGCTACAGGCAGACCAGAGGCTAGAGGCCGAGATCCCTACCCCTACTCCTGCTCCTACTGCGAAATCTAGGGTTTAGGGTCTAGGGTTTAGGGCCCCAAAGTCCTGAACCCAAAAGCCCCAAAAGACGGTAAACCCTGCATTTTGAGCCCCTAGCCCGAAAACCTAACAAATCTGTTATATAGGATCCCTTACTGGAGCCCCTTAAAGGAACCTATATATATATATAAGGGCCTTTCCTCGTCCTTCCTTGTTTTTGTTTCAGCCAGAGTCGCCCTGCTTCCCGAAAGGAGAAGAAAGGCGCGACTCGGCCAGGCAAGGCTCAGCAGCCTGGTATGAGAAAATTCTGGGTTTTGCTGGGTTCTCCCAGAGAGCCCAATACCCCTTAAATAAGGAATATACCTTAAACTATAGGGGCCTTAATAATATAGAAAATCTGGGTTTTGCTGGGGTTTAGGGGTTGTGGGGTTTAGACTTTTAGGGTTTGGGGTTTAGGATCTAGGGTTTAGGGTTTAGCTGGGTTAGGGTTTAGGGTTTAGGGTTTCGGGTTTAGCTGGGTTAGGGTTTAGGGTTTAGCTGGGTTAGACTTTAGGGTTTAGGGTTTAGGGTTTAGGGCCTCTTGTTCAAGGATTTAATATAAGTTACCAAAACGGGGATCTAGAGTAAATAATATGGCTTCCTGAGTGACTACAAGGGGCTTGAGAGTGCTGTTATCGGGTTTTGTGAGGAAGGAACCGACAAGAAGGTTTAGGAGGATGCTACTCTAAAATCAAGTGGCATGGGCTTCTATCTGGGGCATTACCCAGAGAGCCCAATACCCCTTAAGGAATATACCTTAAACTATTAGGGGCCTTGATATTATGATTTAAGGTATATTCCTTAATTAAGGGGTGCTGGGCTCTCTGGGTACATCACGGGAGTTTGGAAACCTCAGCCCTCAACCCCGGGAGCGTCCCAAAAGAGAAGCATGGGAAATCTTGAAAACAAGACCCCTCAAAAAGCACAGCAAGAACACGAGCCTCGAGCAGGCTTAAGCCACCCTGAAATCCTATAGAATTGGCATACAACCCCTTACAAACAAACCCTAAACAGGGGGTTTACGGAGGCTTTATGGTGTTTGGGGCTTTTAGGGTGTAGGGATTTGGGGCTTTTCGGGTTTGAAGGTGTTTGGGGCTTTTAGGGTTTTAAGGTGTTTGGGGCTTTTGGGGTCTAGGGATTTGGGGCTTCTAGGGTTTATAAGGGATTTGGGGCGTTTTAGGGATTTATCGGGTTTGCAGTGTGTGCAGAGAGGTGTCCGCGGTTTGCTTGTTACAATGTCCTATTACGAGCTTTCTGGAGGTTCTCTCAAGGGATCAGGGTTTTCAGGGTTGCGGGGTTCAGGGCTTCGGGTCTAAACGTCACGCAAACACCAATAAAGATATCCTAGTCCTGGGTGTTAGCATCCCCGTCTCCCAGTTGTGACATGCCGATGCTTGCGCCGTGGTTTGGACCACGTTTTCTCTGTTGGTGAATCAGCTTTGGAAGCTCATGGTTTACCCATAGGCCCCTAAGTAGTTCCTTTTTGTGGTTTATATTTAGACTCCTATAAGGTAATCAATCCCAAAAAGGAACTACTTAGGGGCCTCTGTGTAGGGACTTTGTGCAAGCCTTCCCGAACCCCATCTGAATCTCCGCAAGCACTCTGTCGAGGCCCCAAACAGGAAGCCCTTACACCCACACTCTATAAAGAAACACATGTTAATTTCGTCTGCTACTTGCAGCAGGTTCTGACCCCCCTAGTTAAGGGATCTATGATCTATCTCTCATTGAACTAGGGTTGATGATATAAATCCTGCATTTCCCGTAATCAGGACTATACCATCATTCCCATAGTTTAGGGTCCTTAAGATACTGCAGGATTTATATCATCAAACCCCTAAACCCTAAACCCCTAAAACCCTAAACCCCTAAACCCCAAACCCCTAAACCCTAAACCCTAATCCCCCTTCATCCCTAAACCCTAAACCCTAAACACCAGGGTATCCTTCAACACTACAAACCTCATGCCAGGGTTACCCGGCTGAAGCCAGGAGAGCTGCCACCAAGCGAGCTGAAGGGAGTGGTCGGAAAAAGGGGGCCCAGGTTGCTGTAGTGGTGGTTTAGGGCTTAGGGTTTAGGGTTTAGGGGTATAGGGTTTAGGGGTTTAGGGTTTAGGGGTTTAGGGTTTAGGGTGGACGTTGCTGCAAGGCTTGCTGTAAGGGTCGCTACTGTGTTATTTGGATTTTTTGCGGGGCTTGCCGGCTCAGTCACGGGCGGGAGAAGCACGACGCATGTAACGGCAGAAAGAGTAAGTCTCGCAGGCATGTTCGGGCCCACTTGGGGAGGGAGCCCGACACCTAATATAGGGGGCCTTTAGGGTTTGTTTAGGGTTTAGGGTTTAGGGTTTAGCGTTTAGGGTTTAGGAAAGTTTAGGGTATAGCGTTTAGGGTTTTAACGGGACTGAGGATTTCAAGTAAATGAACGCAAAACCTGAACAACGTAGGCCCTGGTGTTATCGTCTGCTCTGTGCGCTCTCTCCCGTGACAGCCTGCCAAAAGCCTGAATCTAGGGTTGCTTTAGGGTATTACTTGCTCCCGATTTTGTTTAAACCGCGAATGAAAACCGAGTGGAGCCTGTCCAGGTCGTCATATCAAGGATCCCACTATTCAAAAAAAGATTGAAGTCTATAAAGCGGCGCCATATTGTCAACTCCACTTCGCACAAAGCCTTAAACTCGCGGGACCTCTGCGCGGTGCAGATGTTGAAGCCATGGATCCGCGCAGGATCTGACTACCTGTTAGTCTAGGCCTGACTAACCCTTTTGGGGTGTTGATGGCTGGAAGTTGCAGGGCATGGCAGCGCGGATCCTAAAGCGAATGTCAAACGATGGCTTGTTCCGATCTCAGGACATACCTAAACTCCCAATAACCTAACCCTAAACCCTAAACTCCTAAACCTACTCATAAGGAACCCAAATAGGTAGGTAGTTTGGTTTGCTAGGATCCAGAGGCTTGGGTATGGTGCTTTTGGCTCAGGGTTTAGGGATTATAGGCTTCATGTTCCTGGTTTCAGGCTCCAGGGGCTTAAGGGCTATGTAGTTTCAAGCTTCAGTTTTCGAGCCCAGACGCATAGCTCCTACGCCTGAAGCGCACTCGTCTCATGCGAAAGGTCTCCCAGACAATGCAAGGCTACAGCAGCAGCGAGGACAGGTTTAATGTAGTACCCTCAGGAGGAAGTATCCTGCTCTAATTCTTACTCCTAATTCTAACGCTACACCTACTTCTGCTACGTACTCCTGCTGTTGCAGAGGCTACTGCCTACTGCTACGACAATGATCCGCATCTTGCTAGTCTTGTACTTATGTATCTGCGAAACCTCACGGTCATGATGTCTCGGCAATACCGAAAGCACCGTCAATCAGAAGCATCGGAGCGGGGTGTTGGCTCAAAATGCTGGGGCTGCGGCGCACGGAACTTCAAACTGTCGAGGGTCTCTAGACCCTAAACCCTAAACCCCTAAAACCCTAAACCCCTAATCCCCTAACCCCTAAAGCCCTAACCCCTAAGAGGTCGTGGAGGCTTTGACACATCCCCCCACCCCCGGCCAGCGGTCCGAGTAGTGCCATCCGATCAGGAAGAAGACCTGAGTTGCTAAGTCTGTGTGCTTTAGGGATCCTTTAAAGGGGTCTATAAGGGTTCCTTTAAAGGGTTCCTTAAGGGGATCCTTAAAGGGATCTATAAGGGTTCTGGAAGGTTTAGGGGGTTTAGGGGTTTAGGGGTTTAGGGGGTTAGGGGGTTAGGGGTTTAGGGTTAATATAGGGGACCTGATTAAGACACCCTGGGCCTTGATTAAGGTTATTCATATGAACTCTAAGATATTTGGGAGTTACAGGGCCAGGGTTTCTTAATCAGGTTCCTACACTATCACAGACTCAGACTCCATGTGGGATTCTTACAAAAGATCCCCACTGCAGCTCGGAAACCCCCTGTTTCAAAACAAACTCCCAAATCACTGTGTCTGTTGAAAGGCGAAAGCAGCTGCCACTGTTTGCTGTGGCCAGGGCTTAGGTTTGTTCGGCTGCTGGTTAAGCACGTAAAGGAGTGCATCTGGGCTCCTGTTACAGGATTTAAATTAAGTTACTATAATAAGGAAGCCATATCATTTACTATAGATTATTATGGTGACTTAAATTCAATCCCTAACCAAGAACCCAGTAAAGGAGTGTATGCCAGATTGCAGTCCTAAGAGAATCCTAGCCGCTTTGGCCTCGGAGGAACAGGCACTCAGGCAAACGCGCGGTCTTGCCATCGTAGGGTTGCGGATGCTGGGATCATCCCTAAACTCTGCGGGAGAGATAGAGAGGCATAGAGCTGCGATTCAGGTTGAGAAATTAGCCACAAGTCCCGAAACCTCTAACTTTAGGCGACGCCAATGTCCCCCCCAATAAACCCCGATTGCCCTAAATCACAAAACCTTAACTCCAAACCCTAAACCCCTAAACCCTAGACCCAAAACCCCTACAGAAGCCTCGATAGAACCCCTTAAACCCTACACCCCAAACCCTAAACCCCTAACCCCTAAGCCCCCAAATCATCGAAGTCTTGGCCCTTCAGAAGCCCCAGGCTCGCCCCTCCGAGTAAAAACACTGAACCCAAAGAGCCCAATACCCCTGAAATAAGGAATATATACCTTAAATTATAGGGGCCTTAATATTATGATTTAAGGTCTATATTCCTTAATTAAGGGGTATTGGGCTCTCAGGGAATGTCATGGGGCCCTTTCAAATGGGAGAAGGAAACTTACATAGGGTTTAGGACTTGTCAGGGGGGGGGGGCTTTTAAAATGGGAGGAGGAGATTTACATAGATGAGTTTTGGTTCATAGGGTTGAAGCCTTTAAAATGGGAGAAGGAGATTGACATACATGAGTTGAGGTTTAGTTACAGGGTTTAGGAATTCGGGGGCTTTGCAGGACTTATATAGAGTCTAGGGATTCGGATGTGCACATGCAAACAGGCACCCTAAACCCTAAACCCTAAACCTTAAACCCCAAACCCTAAACCCCAAACCCTAAAACCTCAAACCCCAATCCCTAAACCCCAAACCCTAAACCCCAAACCCCAAAACCCCAAACCCCAAACCCCAAACCCTAAACCCCAAACCCCAAACCCTGAACCCCAAATCCCAACCACCAAACCCCAAATCCCTAAACCCTCCCTGGAGGCCGCCGCGGGATCCTCCGCAAGGCGTCGGAGCCTCGCAACGAATCTCTGCTTGGGTTTGAGGGCTTAGGGTTTAGAGGGTTTAGAGGGTTTAGAGAGCTTAGAGGGTTTAGGGCTTTAGAGGGTTTAATTAGGGGGTTTAGGGTTTAGGGCTTTAGAGGGTTCAGGGTTTAGGGGTTTAGGGTTTTGGGCTTTTAGGCTTTAGGGCTTAGGGTTTAGAGTTCAGGGTTTGTGTGGGTCCGGGGTTAGGTATAGGCTTAAATAGGGCTTGGAGAGTTTCAGGGTTTTTGCTGGGTTTCATAGGGTGCTACAAGGATTTCAGGGGTTCGGATTTAGGGGTGAAGGGGTCCAAACAAGCTTACGGGTTTCGCTGTCCGGGATCTGATGCTCGGAGCAAGCTTTTAGGGCTTAGGGTTTCTTTCAAGGTCACTCTGCAAACCCTAAACCCTAAACCCTGAACCCCAAACCCTTAAATACAGGTAGAGAGCGAGGGGTGGCAGGAACAGCCATCCCGAAACTCAGACCTAGTTTCCACTCTTCATGCTTAAGAACCCTAAGCCCGAAGCCCCAAAACTCCTGAAGCCTCTAACCCTGAGCTCAAACAACCCTGAACCCTAAACCCTAAAGCCTAAAGCCTAAACCCTGAACCCTAAACCCTACACCCTAAACCCTAAACCCTAAAGCCTAAACCCTACCCTGAACCCAAAACACAAAACATCCGAACCCCGAAAACCGAGGCTCGAGACATGACCTTCAAAGAATCTTCCGTGGTCGCGGGGGGGCCAGCGCGGCTTCTAAGGTTTAGGGTATGGGGGTTTAGGGTTTAGGGGTTTAGGGTTTCGGGCTTAGGGTTTCTGCTTTCGGGCTTAATCTAGGGGCCTTAATAATTAGAGTAGGGTTTTGGGCTCCTTCAAACTTTAATTTTAATTAAGGAACCCTAAGGAATAATATTGGTAAACCCCACTGCGGTTGAGATGAGCTACGATTCTACTTAAAGTGTCGGGGGCCTCAGTCAGTATCAAAGCTGTAAACCCTAAACCCCGATATCCTAAACCCTAAGCCTTAAACCCTAAAGCTCTAAACCCTAAACTCTAAAAGCCTAAACCCTGAAACCCTAAACCCTAAAACCCTAAACCCGAAACCCAAGTACTAATAGCCACAACAAAGGAACGGTCAAGCACATAATAACTCTGGTGGGGATCGGCAACTCAGGAGTCACCATACGCCAGCAACTTTCAACGACCATGACCTGCCTAAGGTACAACCCTCAATTCACAGGAGTACAGGTAGATTGCACTTTCCCATCAGGCAGGTCACTACAGCAAGTTTGCATTGAGGGAGTCCCATCACACCCCAGTGCAAAACAAACTCTGTGATTCGGGCGATTGCCAGGTCGTTCGGGTTGGCGATTCCTTTGCTCACACAGTTGAGAGTCGAGACACTGTACCGGGTAGACAGATCACCGCCGCCAACGACCAAGCCTGGACCCTGGAGATCCAGGTTCATCGCGCACGAAATAAATGCCGCGTCTAGCCCGGTGGCAGCATTCGGGTAGTTAGCAGCCAACCACGTGAGGAGGTTATCGAGCGAGTTCCGAACATCGTTTTCCGGGCCGAAGTTCCCGCCAACGATGGCAGGGGTTCCCGCTGGATGTCGACCGTCCCCGAGTAGATAAACACAGTGACAGTGATGGTTTGCGCGCGAAGCTCCAAGATGTCAGCTGGTTGCGCAGCTGCAATCGAGCCCCTGGGCTGCGCTGCGCAGTACAAGAGGTTCAGCACTGTGACTGGAATCGGGCCGTCGAGTTGGAAGAAATCTGCGTTCAATTCCAGGACCACACGTCCATCTTTCCTCTGTTCGACAGCGACTGCTACTGCGGTGGCCTGGGCGCTGGGACGGGTCTGGCCACCTACGCAATGCAGCATTCGCTGGGCACGCGCAGTTCTCTGTGACTCCGTTCCTGAGGGTTTAGGGTTTAGGGTTTAGGGTTTAGGGAGGCCATCATACAGCCCCATCAACCGTTCGTAGAGGACCTGAAGACTGGAGGACTCACGATCCTGGATAGCACTCGTAGCCTTGATATACCTCCGCCGATCCACTTGGGCCATCCCGCTGGGCCATCTAGTATCTATAGTTAAACTAAGCAGAGCCCTGGTGGTCTTTCGGGCTTGAGATTCAGGATTTGGCTGACGGTTTAGGGTTTAGGGTTTGCACCTTCGGGCTGTGAAAAATCGCACCTGCCCGCCCTTCGGGCCATGCTTGGACGACAAACATGCTAAATGTTCAGGGCTGCAAAACCTTAAAACATTCAACCCTGAAGCCTTAAAACCCCGGTAAACCCGAAAACCCTTAAACCCCAAAAGCTCTCAAAAACAACTTAAACCAGAAAACCCTAACCCCAAAAAACATATGAACCCTAAACCCCGAAGCTGTACCCAACTCAGGTGCCGGGCGTGCCGATGATGTACCACGGCCTCGGCACTCACAAGGCTTCACAGCTTAAGGCTTAGTTTCGCCTCGGTTCCAACAGAGTTCCTACAGAGCTTTTAAAGTCTGTGTATACCCATAGGCCCTTAAGTAGTTCCTTTTTGTGGCTTTATGGTTTATAAAAAGAATGCTATAAGGTAATCCCAAAAAGGAACTACTTAGGGGCCTATGGGTAGGGTTTAGGGTTCAGGGTGTAGCGGAGCATCTGCAAACGTAAGCAGATGCTTTCCATGGAGTGAGCATGCACGAAACCAGGGCAACATCTAAACCCCAAGCCCTAAACTCTGAAACCCCCTATACCAACATCTAAACCCTAAGCCCTAAGCCCTAAACTCCAAACCCCCTATACCAACATCTAAACCCTATAAGCCCTAAACTCTGAACCCCCATATACCAATTATCCTGCCGCCTGGTACCTTCAAGGACGGACCCCGGAGTCGTAGAATAAACCTCAGCAACAAGCGGGGGAAACCTCAAAACCTGTCGCTTCTGCTGCAAGAACAGAGCGTGCAACTAAATTCGTAAATCCTACTCAACCCTAAACCCTACACCGAAGTTCCTACACTGTGTGGGTAGTTTTCTAAATTAGGATTCCTTTTAGGTCCCCAATATACTACGGCACCCTTACAATAAGGATCCCCCCCCAACAGGGACCCTAGCTTACATAGCTACCCATGGAAGGAGCCTAAGAAGGAGAGCCCTAAACCCTTAAACCCCTACTACATCCTAAACCCTAAACCCTGTTCAGAATCCTATAAGGTAATCCCCAAAAAGGAACTACTTAGGGGCCTATGGGTAAACCCTAAACCCCTAAACCCGCCTAAACCCTAAACCCTTACACCCTAAACCCCTAAGCCCTCGGCAGCCAGTGGGTGTTTGGGGTCGTGAGCCCCAGGTGCAAGTCGTTGGCCTCGGAAGGCAAGGCAACGGCGGCTCAGCTTAGGGTTTAGGGTTTGGGGTTTGGGGTTTGGGGTTTGAGAATTCTATACACCAGGACCCTCCGTGTACCCTCAAACAGGGGTAAAGGGTCCCAANNTCCCAAACAAGGGGTACTTAGGGTCTTTTTGAGGGTTGATGGAAGGTTTATGCAAAAATCCCAATCCCAAACCCTCAAACCCTCCAGAACTCATCCTGCGACAATCCTGACGCCTAAGCAGGCCACTTAAAGCAACACCCCCAAAACGAAGCCCTCAAAACTCCAACAGTGCCGGTGCCCTGAATCCGGCCCAAGAGACCCCCGACCACCAAAAGACTCCAGGACACTCAAAAGCTTAGAAATGTTATAACGATGATGAGACATATTTTGTAGTGTTGCTGTTCTTCTTGTTGTTCTTACGAGTCTTAATCTTCTTCTTGTTCTTCTCAGCTTTAGTGTCATGATTGTCTTCTTTTTTGGGTTTCGGGTTGTGTCTCAGCCCCAAAGTTGGGTCCTTAACGGCTATAAAGCCTACCCCCCA
>CAJNJA010043275.1:17071-27220 GCA_905231915.1 Symbiodinium necroappetens | reverse complement strand
TTGTTGTTGTTGTCGTCGTCGTCGTTGTGGTTGTTGTGGTTGTGCCCGTCGTGGTTGTTGTTGTGGTTGTGGTTGTGGTCCTGGTGGTCGTGGTGGTTGTCGGGGTTGTCTTCGTCGTCGTCGTCGTGGCGGTGGTGCCGAGCATAACTAGTGATGACATGATGGAATCACTCCAGGGCAGTAGTGCGTTGCACAGGCACCACGCAATGCTCACGCGACGCATCGAAAACAACCTGTCAACGACACCCCGCATCCGAGAATCTCGAACGCAATCTTCATTGGCATCGATGTGCAGCTGAACCCGACCATGGCTATGAGTCCGCGCACGCCTATCATGGCCACGTGGCTTCTGTTTCTGCGAGTAGCGGATATCACCTGGGAGTTTTGGGGCACCTTTTGCCGTATTGCATCGCAGGGTTCCGTCCCGGCTCCGAACATGGCTCTTCGCAGGGCACGTGTAAGCACGCAAGCAATATCTGGGACCGAGGCACGGTTTCCAGCACCTAGTCCCAGTCACTCTAGACTCTAGTCCGTGTTGAAAGGCTGTTCTGCCCCTGATGGATCTCCCAACCTGAAGCCGCCACCTACGACACCGAGGTCGGCATACAGTATTTCTACACCGCACTCTTCTGTGTAGAGCTTGGCCTCCGCGCAGCTGCTTACGGCAAGGAATATTTCTGCGCGCAGGAGACATGCAGGCTTTCAAGCAAAGCTCGGCACCTAGGCGCCTAGAATTGTTAGATGTCGGAGGACATGGTCCCGCTAATTCGGAGACAGTCGCAGTAACACATTCCAGTTCAATGCTATATAGTCGTTCTTGTAGCTGTTGTTCATAGATGTTGAGCGAAAGCTATGCCCCCAAGCCAAATTCAGAATCTCAGGTCTGGATCCTCAGCATCTTGTTCGTCCTAAACCCAAACACATTCGTCATCTGTGTTTCTTTGCATGTCTCCGTATTCTGTTGCCTGAAAAGTAGCAACAGTGGTGACTGTGTCGGCAGAGGGAGGGCCTCTGGAGTCGTCATCATAGTGTCGATCCAACTCTTGGAACTTCAGAGTGCCTGCACAGCCCGTGCATTTCGCAGGACTGGGCGTGGGCAGCCCTCGATGTTTTCATCGTGCTTACTTCCCTTTGGGAGGTTTTCGTAGATACCTGGTATGCTCTCGTCGATGCTTGGCCTTGCTAACGTTCCATTTTCGCATCAGCATGTGCCAGGGATGTTGTCTCAGAGCGCAAATGAATCATTAGCTCGATGCATTTACGTACTGGTGCCTATCTGAATGAACCGATGTAAGTAAGCCTGTAGCTGTACACTCGCAAATTCATCTGTATATACACATTCAGAGCAGGGGGGGAAAATAAATCAAAGCCAACATGTACCCTAACGCTCCAAAGGCTCTTAAAAGCATAGCGATCCATAAAACATAGTCATTCACAGAAAAGCTGTAAAATGCATGACATCATGGGAGGTTTGGCAGCTTTATACTAATCCAGAATTGTCACCATATAGCGAAGGCATGGTGTGCCGTCAGAATCAACGTGTCCTTCTGCACATATAATAGGTGTCGAGGAAGGATCTCAATAAAACTATTTCAACATTGTGCTAGCGATTGATGTCGCAAAGCGCACCATTCACGATGCGAGGCCCGTTTTCTGCACAGAGGTCACGCAAATCTGTATATACATATTGCATATATATATATACACATACTTACATACATACAACTTATGATGTATGCATATATGACAAACAAGATAGGGTTGCGTGATCCCTCCATTTGGTCATCCCCCCCTCCTTTCCTGTGGAACGGCTTGGGCCATTCAGCTTCCTGTGGAATGGTTGGGTGTTGTGCTTTTGCTGACGATTGGTTTAAGAGGTTTAGGGTTTAGGGTTTAGGGCCGCAAGTGCAGCCCTTCCATCAGGCTTGACGTATCGAATGCCTGTGAGAGAGAGAGAGAGAGAGAGAGAGAGACAGAGAGAGAGGGAGGGTTTAGGGTTCAAGGTTTCAGGGACTGCCAAGGGGATCTCTGTCCGACTAGGCGGGGCGGATATCGTGCCATTGACTACCACCTGGTTAACAGGGATGTATTCATGGAGGCCATTTCTGATCATCGTGTCATTTGCTGCAACTTCTTTCTTCCGGAAGAGTGCAGGGCTGAGGTCACTAGGTGGTTTAAGACTGATACTATGGCCTGCCTATACATATACATATCCATATACATATACACCATATGTGCACGGATCGAGATAGTTGTTTAATGTGGGCGGTGCAAGTGTGTGACACAACATTTGAGTTGTGCTTCTTTTATGGGTTTTTAGAGGCACGCGTGTGCATTTGTACATGTGCCTGCGCGCCTTGTCCAACCCATCCGCCTTGCATCTGCCTTTGTGTAGACAAGTAGCACAGTGCAGTGTCCGCCGGGAGTTTCAAGCGGGGCCGGGGGAAGCATTCGGGAGGAGTGCACGAGTCAGGTTTCAAACCAGGCAACATTGCCCGGAAATCGCAGCTTTGCATTGCGATGCTGCTGAAGTGCATTTGCGGAGACATGTGTAAACAAGTGGATATCATGTCCTGGATTCTGCTGTTTATCGGTTGTCGTCTGCAGGTTTGGCTGCAACGGAGGGATTTACTTGCCTCCCATTGATTCGCTGACAAGGTATAGGCGACTTGCTATGCTGTATGAACGGGTTAGTAGCCCAACGCAACGCTGAACAGCTGTGTTCGAAGCTACATGCAGACAGAATGTGCTCGCTAAATGTTTGTGGTACTTGACGACGACGAGAATCTCGTTCACTGTCTTTCTGCATTTCTCGCTTGCGTTCTCCCGAAGAACTGGGCTTTATTGATGTTTACACCACAAGCTCTTGATGCTTCCGACCCGTCCCGTGGAAACGATACAACTTGGCAGCAGCATGTTCTCACATTGTTTGATCAGTGCCTCGGTGCGTACATGAATGTGTATCTCATCCCAGCCTTCATTGCTATTGCTTATGTTGTTCGTCTGAGTTTAAGTTGACACAGGGAATGCGCGAGAGACGAGGGGTCTCCACCCGTATGCTGCACTCCACCGAAGCTCCGAAGCTTACACGTGCCGCAAGGATGACGGTTCGACCAGTATAGACAATTTCGGAGGCCTTGCCGGCCTCAGAGCTTTCAGGACGCAATGTGTGTGCGTGCATGTCATGCACCATTTGTCTAGTTTAGGGCACGAGCGCACGTCAGGATTTGGTGATTGCACAGCACTGCTCGATGATTCCTGCATGTCATTCTCCCTAGTACTGCGGCCAGCATGCAAGCTGTTCAAACTCGCAGCATGTCGCAGCTAGCCCTACACGACATAGCGGGGAAGGACATGGCTTGTTCACTTTGTAAGACCAGCCTCCCTCAAACACCGAACCAACCGCTGCCTCGGAGGATTGTGCGAATCACGCGCATCGTGAAGACCGTCCGCCTGATGCGCATCTTCCGGTTTGTACTGGCATTGAGGACACTTGTCTACTCCATTCTTCACACTTTGAAGGCTTTGCTCCTTGGCGGCCTGGGAGAAACGAACCCAATGGGCCGGGCAGGCAACAAATCGACCGTCTTGCACAAGGGTGCAGAAAGGCAACTTTGATAGGTTCTGGGGTATCCAGGAATCCAGGACGAATTGCGGCGCTAATTTCTGAAGCTGGTGCAGTGATGGTCAGGTTTTGGGCATTGGTGCTGCTTTTTCTCATTGTCTATGTGTTTGCGCTCATCTTCACACAGGCTGTTAACGGCAACTCGAAGGCAAGAGCATGTCGTCAGCACTCAGTTGAGTTCGCCGCAGCAGCTAGGCACAGAGGACGGATTAAATCGAGCTTGATGGGGCTGTGAGACTCGAGACCAATCTTGGGGCATGGCCTACTACAGGTCACCTTCACGATCCTGAAGCTCCACAGCTGCCCGCAGCAGAGCTCGAAGTAAGTCTGCAGCTTGAGCGCAATTAATAGACCTCGTCCTTGCTACTGCTATCTGTTTCTAATTCCGGCCAACCCATGACAACTGCAATGCGACCACACAGCCTCCTAGCCGGGTGCCACGCCGACATCCACAGAGAACGGCCAGGACCTTCTACGGCACTCTGATTGACACAATGGCCAGCCTCTTCATGAGTGTGACAGATGGTGTGAGCTGGGAGAGCCTTTGCGGTGCACTTCTGCATTGTAGCTCTTGCCCTGTTGCAGACGTGGGTCAGGTCGACTTCTCCCGGAAATCTTATCCACATTTATCCACGTGTAATTACAGGGTTTCCAGATTGTCCGGAAGGAAAGTCCGAAGGGAGCTTATTCGGCTGTTTTGGCTTGCCTTGTGCGTTCAGCAGGCTTCCTTGTATCGTGCCTTGCTGCCGACTTTTCGTGAGCCAAGACATACCAAATGTTCCCGCGAAGAAAGGAAAATTTACCGGCCCCTCCACCTGATCTCGCCGTTATGGAGCTTCCTTTTCCTGCCTCCCTGGCTGCAGATGGTATACGTAGCTTCCATGAAGCTCCCGAACATGTACTCAAGCAAGCGCCCGTTCCCACACGAGGATTTGATTTCCAATGGTACTGCTGGGCTTCATACTGAGATCGTTTGGTGTTGATGCAGGAAAACCACGAGTTGGTAGAGCACCTTTGCTATAGTATCCACGAAGACAGGGCTGCATGTTGGCCCGTGACACCTGGTATGTGGTTTCCATCGGCAGGTTTCGGCACAAACAGGTTGTTTTCAGTTGCTTTTCCACAGTCTCCAACTCTTTGGTGTTTGTTGTGGAAATCAGCTGTCCAAATACATTAGCGTGAACATTTTCCTGGTGCACGTGGACTAAATTTGACAAAATTCCCAAGCTGCGGACAAAGGACGATGCGTGGACGACAAAGAAGCCGAACAGTCGGCAGACACATATTTCTAAAGTCTACACATATATGTATAGAGAGATCGTTTCTCCATATCTATCTATCTATCTATCTATCTATCTACCCACCTATCTATAATAACTAACATTATCCGCATGTACATGCATACACATATACTAGCGCTTGCATGTCGCGCTTGCGATCATCTGTTGCTTCCGAGTTGATCTTACTCCAAGCATGCCACGGAAGCATCGTGTCCTGAGACGAGGTTTTATGTGTGTTTTGTGTACTTCGCGGTCCTCAATGTGCTGACGGCAGTCTTCTGAGCCTTGTCACTTCTGATCGGGTTTGTTGCTACATGGTGGCCAGTAGATGAAGAGCTTGATCACGTGGTAGCAGGAAGCGTAAAATCAGTTCCAGCTTGCGGCTGCCTGAGTGCAAGATCATAATGCCACAACGCTGCAATGATTCGACAACATCCACAAGTCCACGAGGGGCCTGTGAGTACGATGATGTAGTTTGTCAGTTTACTGTTTGTCACGATGGTGTTTCAGTCGTGTCTCGCAGTGCTTCACTTCGGTAAAGGTCAGAGTGCCATCGAGAGCGCCGAGAACGATCACGCGACGGCCGTGCAGAATATGATGGCCAACAAGGTCGGACTAAGACACCCAGAGTTCAATGTCAGCTGCGGCTCCCAAGCATGGTTTGCATTCGACAACAACTGGAACTTGGTTTGGTGAAGCCAATTTGTGGGTCGGTTTCGTAGTAACACAGAAAAACGATCAATCTGGACCTGAACGTGGATAGACTCGGGCAGATTGTGTCGTCTTGCTTCTTTGAACTTCTCGGGAGCCCCCCGGCTATTTCTTGTCCAAAGCAAATCCCTTAGCCTGGCGGTTGGCCAGTAGTAGGATCTTCAGCGGGTGCCTCCCCGTCTTGCATACGTACATGTGTATATACATATACATGCATACGTGCATATATACGTATATAAGTACTTGTGCAATAAAGGTTCACAAGCCATCAGGAGATGCACTTGAAAAAGATCCGGGCTCTCTTCAGCCAATTGGGCAACGAAGAGTCTGGCGTGATCACCTTCGGCCAGTGCCGTGGCCGTCGGGTTTTGGGATTCACATGCCTTAATAGCGCTCATTTTTGTGAATGCAAGTTAGTTTGTTCTTGCCGTTCTGTGTTGAGTCATACACATAAGCAAGTTTGCACACATAGTGCTGCTGCGTGCTTGCGGATATGCAAAGCTATGTACGTGCGCATCTTTGTTTGTTCAATCCTGGCTTGTCCAAATCTGAGAGCCAAACAACCTAGTCAGATGAGTTTGCTAGCCGAGAGCTGCGAGCAAGACAGATGCGGTGTGCACAGAGACACGCTGAGAGACATGACAGGAAAATGCAGGGTGCGTTTGTACTGAGCTCGTCTGGAGGTATCGCATCTTGAATGGTTTTGTGGACGCAGTTCCGTACTGTTTAGGATGTATGAGTGTCTTGTTCTGATACACTACATTGTCAGTACATGTGGAGACCGGCGCTTCAGTTTCGGCCCTAGGTTTGAGTCCAAGATCCACTCGCCAGAAGTCCGCGAGTACTTCGAGACTCTCGGCTTGGATGTATCTTGGCACAGAAAAGCTTTAAGTTTTACTGCATCAGAAGCCAAAATGACACTAAACATTCTCTGAGTACCCGGCAAACAGTATGTCGCCGCGTGTATGTGCACGTACGTATGCAGGTAAGTGTAGGCATGTCTTCCATATTTTGGTTCGTCCTAGCCAGGCCAAAGGCAAAAAGTGTAGAGAGGAAACCCGCGAGCAACCACGCCGCTTGAACCGGACTCTGGCCTCAATTCTCGTTTCTGGTTAAGCTTGCATCGAAAGCTGGACCCGCGAAGGCAAGTCTTCGAAGTCTCCCAGGCAGTATGTAATCCGCCTTTGGAACCTGCAACTGCCGACGCAGAACCCTGTGCCGCACCATAGCCCAACGCACTGCAATTCCTGATAGGTTTTTCCAAGCACCTAATATAATCCTACCATGAGTTCCAAACACACATCATCGCATGGCTGGGGAGGTTGTGCAAGGTAGGTCCTGCGTCCTCAGAGCTTGTTCTTGCGAAATTGCCGGGTGGATGCAATGTGCAACTCCTCGGCTGGAATCTCGCGTTAGACCTGGTAGCTCCCCGCTACTGGTGGTATCCTTCTACAACCCAAGAGGTCCAATCCCGGTCCTGCTCATGCAACCACATCACCCCACGATCGTTGGTTTCCATCAGCTCAGGTCGAGGATGCTTGGAGTTTCTTCAAACTCTTGGACCGGGACGGTGGCGGATCGGAGCCCCGCTTGAGTTTTTTTCACCGGGACATGGATCATGCTGCGCAGACCATGTTGGGTGCAACGGCGCAAGGGGCTCTGCTGTAGGCTGCAGAATCTGAAGACATCCGGATGCTTTTTGCGAGTTTAGGGAATCCATTCCTCCTGTTGTTACACAAGATGCTAAACATTGCACTGCTTGAGCATCTCGAACTGCCCAGCTTGCCAGTTCAAGTTTCGGCCAGAGCATGTCTCTGGCAGATCTTGGTCAGGTTGAAGTGGCCGAATTCCTGAAGGGCTGCCTGCGATTCCGAGGCGTGCTGGAGAGAGCAGAGCACGCTCAGACAGCTTCCCACAACAGTAACCGAATGAACGCCAGGTTTGCATGAGCATCACCTGCAACAAAACCTCGAATGCTTGCTGGCATTGAATTTGCAGTTGAAGACCAAGTGCCGGCATTTGTCTTCGGTGGGATCTGAAATACACTGAGCCACCAGACCGGACACAGCCTGCAACTCCAACACCTCTCCATTCAGCTTCAGTTACAGGCCCGGCCCAGGCTTAACTCAGGCCTTGCGGATCCAGGCAAGCATCCCTTCCGGCACACTTTCTGAGAATGCATCTTTCCGGCCAGACTGCCATGTTAACGAAACATAATCGAACGAGAAGCACACAAACACACACTCCTTTCTGTGGAAAGTATGCTTAGTCTGCTGGTTCAGTCCTCTTAGACACCGAGTGAGTCATTGGCAGGTCAGGCCAGGGCTATAGACATTGGACAGCTGCTTCACGATCAGGGATGGCTACTGCGTGCCTGGACTGCAGTAGCTGTCCCCCACCCGCCTGCTTACGGTCTAGCCTGTACCTGGGCTTTCAGATTAGCAGACCTGTTGTGCGAGTTTGTTTCAAGGCTCAAGCAATAGGCGCACTTGTGTGCTGCAGTGCATCTTCATGTCTCAGGACACCAAAGCAGATTCCACACCTACATGGAAATGGAGCACCAGAAGCTGAAGCATCTTGGCGGGCTTTGTTGTTTGCCCTGGCGCCCTTCGCTTTGACTCCGAAGCTTTCAGGGCTACACCCGACTTAGGGGTTGGAGGCTCCAAGAGAAGGAGAGAGAGTTCCTTCTGGACCCAACTTCGGCTGTGAGGGCCAGGTGTAAGAGATGTAAGATTCGCGTAGTCTTGCCTGAGGAAGCAGATCTCCTCCTTAACCGCTATGCTGACGACCTCGTTGGATCTCAAGCCGCGGCAGAAGCCAGCGCGGTCGGGGAAAGAGCTGGGCGAGCAGGGCCAGGATGAGAGTGCGATGGCAAAGCCACGCACAAAGTTTGTGTAGCCCTAAACCCTAAACCCTAGTCCGAGTCGTGAGAGCGTAAACCCTAAACCCTAAACCAGCACAGCTGCATAGAGCTGCAGCGCCGGTTTGCTGCGAACTCCGGGGCCGAAGCTCTGGAGAGACTTTGTGTTTCAGCGATGTGGGCATGTGAGCCTGGGCCCTAAGTCGCCCAGCCATGCCGAAGCCCGAAATCTGCCAGAGTCCATACACTTCAACGGGCACAGAATCCGCTGGGCGAAGTTAGGGAGCTTTAGGTAATGCATAATTTGATCGTTTTGAGTGGAACGTGTGCGGCGGTGTGCTTGCATCACCGGCACCAAATCTCATGCAGGTGTCACCCGGGGCTATCACCCGAGCGTGGTTGCAACTGCTCTCCACGAGCACCTGCCGTTGCAACAGCCCCCCCGAACATTTCTGAATCAAGGCTACTGGTAGGCCTTGCAAGCGGCCCATGCTGGTACAGGGATGACTCGCTTGCTGATTCTGGCAACAAAATAAAGGACGGCTAGCACTCCAAAAGGGTACGGCAGACTCTCATTCCAACGGATACTTCTGACCGTCCATTGCAGCCTGCTCTCCTGCAAGCCAGATCTGCCCTTGATTGGAAGCATCGCGGCGGCTTGATCCAATACATTCGATTCGGTGCTCTGGTCTTATAGATGTTTTTAAGAGGCTTCACGCACCCGAACAAGTCGTGCGAGTGGCAAAAGTGTTGCGATCGATCTGTACGTTCTGTCAACAGTGACGAAGCTGAGAAGTGAAGAGAAGTCTTTGCTTTTGGGACTCATGTTGCAGAGGCGCCTGGTGCCTGTGTGCCGAATGGGTAATTACACATTAACCGTCATGCTAGAGTGCGGTTTGCCAGGTGGCTGCTCGACGAGGCCGCGGAGCTGTGACTTGACACAAACAAGTCAAAGTCCAGTGTCGGGAGCAGAAGTTCGGCAAGCCAATCATGTACTGTGATTTAGGCCTGGGGCTACACAAGACCTTCAAGAGCATCTTGACACGATCTTTCCCATGCAGCTTCGTAGTGATAGTGCCAATGAGGGCCCTTCGTGATAGGACTTCCTTCCTTCAATCTGGAGAACAGGCTCGCTTCCTTTGCATGGTGCCCGCGCACGTAAGGCGAGCGTCCTCAAGTCAGTTAATGCTGGAAGCCGGTGGCCTTCCGCGGGCCACATGGCATGAAGACAGATATTAATATAGGATACATAGATAGATAGATAGATAGATAGTTAGATAGACAGATAGATAGATAGATAACCGATAGATACGCGACAGATAACCGATAGGTATCCGATAGATAATGGATAGATATGTACATAGGTAGGTAGATAGGTAGGTAGATAGATCGCTAGCTAGATAGACAGCAAGATAGAGAATTAGATAGGTCGATGGGTAGATGGATACGGATACATAGATAAGGTATCTAGCTACAAAGGCGGGTAGAGTGACGGATAGACAGATAGATCGATCAATCGATAGATATAGATGGCTTTTTGTTTAGCATCGCCACGAAGACCTATTTACAGCCCAGAACATGATTGAGGGCAAAGATTCAGGTGCTCTAGTGTCCACAGTATTAGAGCTCTGGACGCAAGAAGACTTCTTGCTGCTGCTGCTGCTACTACTTCT
>CAJNJA010043275.1:0-16954 GCA_905231915.1 Symbiodinium necroappetens | reverse complement strand
ACTACTACTACTACCACCACCGCTTCTTCTGCGATGACGACGGCTACCACTACTTCTGCCCATGTCTCAGCAGTGCATTTCTGCATATGTCGGGGTTTCCGATCGAGCGCCTCACACGCCAGGCAAAGGGGCCGCAGCTCGCTTTAGAGGCTCAGAAGGCGCGGCCTCGGCCCGAGCCTGGGCAGGAACTGCCTGCAATGGAAGATGTTTGAAGCTTGAAGGTGTTACTCTCTGGACTCCGGGTGGATATGAGAATGCTGAAGTTTGTCGAATCCGATCGTCTTGCTGTAGGCATTAGCGGGAGTTGGTCCCGGATCGGGATTTTATGCTCTGCATGATTATGATAGAGTGCAGGTCAGAAAAGTTGACAATGACGTGCGCACACCCGCACATCACAGTTGTCAAAGCCAAGACCGAGGATGTGGCAAGCCCTTCTTCCGCAGCACAGGCAGCCTGCTGAAATCTTGTACGGAGGGCTCGGGGTGTTTTGCAGATCCCGCGGGAGTCCAGTGGTAGCTTGAGCATGTCCCTCCCAGAATGTGAGTTCAACAGCGATGCCAGGCGGCTTCGAAAGTGGGTTCCTGGTCCCTGCAGCTGGAGCTGCTTGAATCCCTGCGCATGCAGGACATGATTTTTTGCCTACGCAGACAAGGTGCCATCACGGAAGGCCACGGTTTGTAACCCCAAATCCAGTGCTGCATGATCCTTGGTCCAAGAGCCGAAGCTGCCCGAGATTCTGGAGCTTTGCCAGGAGATTGTGCCGGAAATGCACCTTGGCAGAAGCCTCGCCAAGAATGGGCACAAGACTTGCACCCCGTGTCGCCGACCCCAAACCCGGTAATCGCAGTCTCTTCTCCCGTGCCTGCACGTTGCTGCTTCAACATGCGAGCTTTCAGTTTGAACGGCCCCTCCCTACCCGCCATCTACGGATAATCGCAAACGAAAGATGGTGGCCGAGACTAGCTGTGGGTTTCAATGCTTCTGGTGTTCTTGACTTGACAGTTCAGCTGAGATGCTTTGGGTTCTTCTGTCCTGAGACTGGTCCCAGTTTTTCAACAGCATCCAGGTAAGAGGCATCTTATGCCTTTTTTGGCTTAGCCCACCCGGCCTGGTGTGGGTTGCTGAACCTACCAAGCGTGGAAGCGTCGAGGAAGTGCTGCGGCGCGGCCCTTGCTGCGGTCGGCCGTTCCGGCCCCTGGCCTCATGCCATGCACCTGCTAAGGCGCTCATATCCGTTTCTCTCTCGAGCTACCGATCTAACATTCAATTTTCCCAACTGTCTGTTGCCAGTTCGCATCGTGGCAAGAAGCAGGATATGTTATTGTATAATACAAGAAAGCGCCACCATAGCATGTCCCTTTCTTATCGCACATCTTGTTGCACGCGCCAACTCATGTTTTATGTCTATGTACTGTACTATGTCTGGGTATGCTGATGCTTATGCTTGTTCTCAGGCTCAGGTATGGTCATGGTATGGTATGCTGCTGTAGCAATGGATGGATGGCTGGATGGACGGACGGACGGATGGATGGATGAATGCTTTCATGCACGTATGTAGGAAAGAGGGTGAAAATAGAGACATGGCTGATACGGCCCTGGCATGTCGTGATATGTCGGGTGCTGTAACTTAATTACTTCGAACGCTTCTGCTATTCATTATGCTTGCCTCATGTCAACTCCCCTCGTCGATCTGTCGTGATATGTCGGGTACTGTAACTTAATTACTTCGGACGCTTCTGCTATTCATTATGCTTGCCTCATGTCAACCCCCCTCGTCCATCGGCCCGCGCAGATATCTCGCTGAGCGATCACTTGCGCCAGAGCTGCAGATTGGCACAGTGGAACGTACACTAGTTTTGATTGAGTTGTGCAAAACATTGAGACAACCCAAGCAGATTCTCACAGGCACAGGAGAGCTTGGAAATCGTCTGCAAGCCATTGCGAGCCCACGTGAGATGGAAGTTCCGGCCCATCTGTTCTTCAACTAAGGAGTCGAACTCCGTAATGTGCACCGCCGCACTTCGAGCATGTTCCACCGGCCAGTCCTGGCTTCTTGGTTCAGGCTGTGCTCTTCGCAAGATTGGCAGGCTAAGAGCCGCAAGCTGTGAGACCTTGTTGGAAAAACCGAGTCGCTTTGTCACCTCAAACAATAATTGGGAACCTTATGTATCTTCACTCATCCCAAGAAACTACACGCAGGCTTGTCGGCTACGTCTTGAGCGTTTGTTTTACATGGCTTCGCGAGCGCAGCAGTTGGGTTCTGGAGTTCGGGGTGGAGGCCCCTTCCTGGGAGGGTCTTGCAAAAAGGTTGCTTGCATCGCAGCTTTTCCACGAGATGCAGCTCACCAACACACCACCGGACGAGGTGACCTTCGGCTCCTGGGTTCAGCAAGGTTCCATGTGCTGTATCCAGAGCTCAAGATGCACATCATGATCTGCTGCCACGCTTCTCTTAGATCCTGCTTCTGAGGTTCTCTCGCCTGCCAGGCTCAGACAGATGCTCGTTTCGGAGTTTATATCGAGTCGACAAGGGCACGAAATGCTTGTGGTTTAACCCAGCACCGACGAACCGGCAAAGAAAGCCAATTGCTCATGACGGATATTAGGCCCCTTATGTTGGCTAGTTTGCCTCGCCGGACAGAACAACCTTATATCCACTAGCTGGACCCGAAGATGTCACAGCTTGCGAGATCTCAGGAGCCACCTTGGGCGCGTGTCGCGTCCCTCCTTTGGCACGTGCGCATGGGCGGATTGCACGCAGCTTAGAAATCTATGTCAAACCTGCTTGAACAGGGCTAATGTTGGACGAGGCAAGTGACCAAGTCGGGCAATCCACTCTTTCGTGTTTCCTACTCAGTGGAGACGAGGCGGGCGAATCTCGTACTGCAGAACACCGCCATCACCGCGTACCAGCGTTGTGGGCAGCTGATGCCTCATCAGGGCTGTGGGATGGTTGCAACCCAAAGACTTCCAATGCTCTACATGCGAAGTGAGTTCTCAGAGGCCGAGATGCCCGTCCAACCGAGGTGGCGAAGAGCGCTGCTGCTACACTCGAGCTTGTCAAGCAGAACCTTCCTTGTAGTTGCACTGTTCTGCACGATTTGGCAGTTGTTGCTCGCATAGCTGAGTTCCGCATGATTCTGCATGTCCACCAGGCAAGCTACGTGCGTGTAACTCTAGTCTTGCTGTATCATATGCCAGAGCTGATCGAGCACTATGGAGTTGCTTTGAGGAGCGCTTGTGCCGGATGCAATCAGCCACAACAGCGCCATCTGCGCTTGCGATGAGGCTGATTTTTGCTGCTTCATACAGCGAATAATCAAGTCTGGTTTCGGGTTGGCTCAGAACTTGCCCTATAAACTTGGTTGAGCTTAGATGGCGGTGCGGCAAGAACTTGCAGGAGCGACGTCAAGCTGTGCTTTGCCGTTGAGCGTTCCTCACAATCAAACTCTTAACCGCCTTCGGTCGTTGACATATTCCGTCTGTGCATTGCCTCTAGACCGGAGGGCCTTGCCAAAACGGACTGGTCAGTCCGCCCATGTCCGCCCGCAGGGCTCTAAGTGGGAGCCTGCTCTCGTGATGCTGAAGTCCATGGGCCCTGTGCGACCAGATCAGCTCCGTGGCAATGCCTACGCCTACGCACTTCGAATTGGGGCGGGGCATGCAGGGTTCAGTGGTTCAGTAGGGGGGATGCATTGGTCGCAGCGAGGTTTCACGATCCCGGCCATCGGGCCCTTGCTTGGAATGCTGCTTGAACCATTGGGCCCAGGTTTTCCTTCACAGCCGCGGGCGCGGCATGCGGCCGGGCCACGGCCTGGGCGGAGGCCCTGGTGATGAGCGACGCTCGAAGGCGCCCCTCAATTGCCCATGACGTGGTGCTGGCTTCTAGCTTTGCCCATATATAGGGCGAAGTGGGCCGGTCAGACGGGTGTCGCCGAGGTACCGCTTGCAGCTCTCTTCAATGAGCTCCTTGGCGATAATTACGCTGGAGCGATTCAGACTGCTGGGGGCCAGGTGTACTGTGTAGTAGCGTCTTGGACTTTGGATTTGCAAACGACCCGAGATGCAAGTCCTGCATAGGCTGCAGCGCGGCCATCAGTGCAGCTGCCAAGCAAAGCCACTGGCAGCTGCCCTTGAGTTTGCACCACGTCACAAAGAGGAGGGATCGGGGCCTTCAAAGGCAGGCGTCCGAAGACCTGACCCTCTGACAGCTGTGGATGTTGAAGCTCAGGCTATGTGCCGCTGCAAAGCCCAGTGGTGCCATGTACAGAGTCCCGGCAGCACTCAGATACGTGAACAGCTACTGCATGAACTGTCATGCTCCTGCACTTTAAGTAGGGCCCACCATGCCACGAGGAGCTGCTGTCGACGCATGCGATCGCGCGGGCTTTCCGCAGCATGCCCAGGCCTGCCCACTGAGGACAGGACCTGACCTTTGTTGTGTAACATTTTTTGAGGAGCGGTCTGTGCTGGAAGGCAGTACTTATCGACTCCGAGCTGAACGGAGCATCAGGGGCGGCATTACTGGATACTCTTGCATGCATGTTTCGGAGTTCCACTTTAACCTGGTTTGCACCCGCAACCCTGGGCGTCCTTAGATCGGACGAGCTTGTTACCATACTTCGCATGCAGGCTGTGCATGGCCGTTCTGGCATTGCGGTGTGCTTGGCCATATAGACGACATGCAGACATGCAAGTTACATGTCCACGGTGATGCTGGGTGTTCCAAGTTCAAAGCCGTCGGCCAAGCACCTTAGCAAAGGCCCACAGTTCTCCGACATCCTTTTGTTGGGCGTTGGCCCGCCACCTGGTTGGCAAACAGTTTTAAGCATTTCAGGAAGGGTAGCTTGACATCTCCAACAGAATATTGCAGAGACGAATCTTATAATCTACCACACGGGTGAGGCACGCTGTGGCTGCTGTGCCTAGTGACCGAGACAACTTCGACAGACAGCACGCAGACCTTTTGCATGCTTCGGTGCGACTATTATCAACAGCTTGACAACGCCCTGGAATAGCTAATGCGACACCCCAGCCGTGGATTAGGAGCTCGGGTGAATTTATTCGTGGCCGCATATCCGTTCCGAAGCAGGACTTGGCGTTAACGAACCGGCTGTCATCCACGCTGCCCTGGCAGAAGCCTTCTCTGCCCAGAAGCAACATTTGCCGCGTGGGCTTGGCTATTAGCTCTGGTGTTCCAGGTGCTCACAGCGTTTAGGCTGACACTTTCAGAGAAGAGGCCGCGTTGTAGAGAGGGAGACCTTCACATGTTCTCGTACATTCGGACTTTCTCCGTCGTTCCGAAAGGTCACCCGGTGGAACTACGCAATTCAGGTGTCTAGCACCATCGAACCTAGAAGACTACAATTTCGGCACGGCTTGCAATTCAGGGCAGTGCTGAGGTCAACACTTCATCAAGTAGGTGTCGCAGTTCCCTACCAGATCTTGACAAGGTTCGCACCTGTTTCACAGCGGAGTAGAGGAATGTACCCAAGAAAAGCAGGACCAAAGCGAAGGATGATGGTGACTGTCATGGTAATGGTGATGATGGTAATGGTGGGGGGGAGGAGGAGGAGGCGGCTGAGGAGCAGCATCACAGTGATGGTGATGCTTTGCCAAGGAGACAGTTTCAAGTTGTAAGATCATTGAAAAACCTACCGACTAGCGACAAAAAAGCTGTAATTGCTGGTGAGCCACCATGTCGGTTTCGTTTCGGAGGAACGCCGTGGATGGCTTGCCATTGCTTCTTTGGTCCTGCACAATGCACCTGTTCGGCAATTCGTGCACCCGGAGAGTGTGCTGGTAGAACCAAATACCCCGAACCTCAATTGCACACGTCATACCTGACATGCTTGGGGTACGTGCGGATATTTTTGATCTGAGGGGTGTTGGGCTCTCTGGATGGTACGTTGTTGTGGTTGCATGTGCCAGGAATAGGCCCTTAGTGCAACAGCATCCTCCACAGCTCCTTTGCACACCGAGGCCCAAGCCTATCACAGCATTCAGGGGGTAATCTGAGCTGGCATCCATCCTGTCCACTGACACAGTGACGGAATCCTTCGCTAGACAGCAAATCGAAACAGGAGTGAGTGTTAATCGACGTTAGAAAACTCTAATATCGAGTCAACACAAACAACCGCCTCGAATTTAGCATGTAGTCTGCCCCCGCAGCCGAGGCTTGGTGCAAAAAACGATCGGTTCCAATTAAGCGTAGCTGAGGAGGTGCCGCCGGGTTGCGACGACTGACAGGGGATGTTGAAGTGATTTGCGCAGCCAAAATCGGGGAAACTGAAATCCGATACGCTTGTAGTAGCTAAAGACCTATAAAGAGTTAATGGAGTTCAACGCCTCAGTGCCTTTCCGAGCCCGGCCCACCGTTCATTGCACGGCCAGCTGTTGCGGCATCGCGCCGCAGTATCCACCGACGACCTCCTTCTTGCAGCTTGGGGCAACCTGGCCCTGTTACGGAGCGTTAAGGAGTCCTACGAGTAGGGGTGCATCACATTGCCCAGCATTTCGATGAAAGCAGGCAGGTGGAAAGGAGAATTACGTAGTTGGAGTACATCGGATGCTGCGGGCTGTTGCAGTGGAAATGCATCTCAGGCGCGCCACCTGCAGCACACATCTTCGTTGCTTGGACCCGGTTCACGGCAAAAGCGAAGGTGCTAATTAGATGCAGGCTAGGTGATTGGGGTACGCGAATTGGAGGATGACTGTTAGTGTTAACGTGCCAGCACGTTGACAGCATCAGGCTTTGCTCATGGGGCGAGTGTGATCCGCAGGTGTGCTGAGACTGCCCTTTTTCCCCCGTCGCGTCCTGCGATGTCTGAGGAGCAGCTTCAATCGGAGATGGTGCTCAGGCTAGAGAGAGTCTTGGCTTGTTCTAGGTGTCCGTATATAGGTCAACCTTGGGACAATGTGAGCGGCGGTAAGGTTGAGGACTCGTTCGTTTTGCTTCTTCTGCACATCTTTTGGGTAAGAAGTAAGCCCACAAACATGTCGTTTTGAAAGGGCCTGTAGGTGGATGTGAAGATGCTGCCGAACTTACATCCAAATGCAACCATAGGTCAAACGTCCTTCCAGATGACTCCGCCCCTTGCTTCTAGTATCTAGGGCATCTTCCCTCAGGATCCAGTGGCCCGGAGCAAGGCGACTCCTTTGCCGAGGTCCGACGGCTCGGATGGCCGCTTAACTTGGCCACCCGATCTCCAATAGGGTTGGAAAGCTCTTTCACGCTCAAGCTCATCAGTTGGCATGCGAGAGCCACTGTGCGGAAAGCATGCGCGCATGTCATGTTCAATCCTGATCACAAAGAGAGGAAGCCGAACATGGATATCACTATGATATTACTCACTTGTTCTGGCATTTTCTGGTCCTTCGCTACAGCTAGGGTGCAAGACTGTGCAAGCAGGATGTCCTGGGCATTGTTAGCGCTTCTGCGGCTGCCGGATTTTTGAGGCAGAGATCTGGTGCTCAAGTCTCGAAGATTTGTGCTCAATCACTGCTAGCACTGCCTTGCTCCAGAAGCTGCGGAATGAGCGGGTGCTTAAACTGAAGATTGGTATGTCGTAGTTCTGTCAATGCTCGAAGCTTCGGAAAGCCCGCAGCATCGTCATCGTGCCCAGTGCTTCGTTCTCCCTGGTGGCAAAGCGCTGGCTGCGCAGCCTCGCTATGCGGGCAGCGAGGTGGCGACTGGGACACGTCGGCGCCGTTGGGTTTCCACCAGTTTGGGAAATGTTGGGAACCAAAAGTTCTCTGACGCTTCAGTGTGCGATACACTACCATGCTATGTTTTGCAGTTGCCTTATCACCGAAGACACACGAAACAGAGAATGCTTTGTGTGACGAGAGGGTGCGTGTGCAATCGCATGTATCGGCATGGGGACGGCGTGCATTGGAAGGCTTCACATGCGCTGTGGTACTGCCCGTGAGCCAAATTCCAAGGTAGGGATTGCCGACACGGGTCTACAGCCCTGAAGGTTGGCATCTCCCGCAGCTGCCCGCCCACCCCCGCCGAATCCGGGCCAGCAGCCGCAGGTCAGATGCTACAGTACTGCCTTAAAGAACGCTATATGCGGGGAAGTGGTTTTCAATTTCGCCTAACAGTGACAGAATAGCAGGATCGACAATATTGAGGTGGGTGGTCGTACTATTGTGTCGATTGCATGATGGGCGGCAGCTGTGACATTACCCTGCGACGTTTCGCGCCTCGTCGACGAGAAGTGGAAGACTGTGTCAAGGACATTTCAAGAACGGGTCTTCCGCGAGCTCACAAATGCATTCAAACACAGTTGCGGTCTGCAGTAACTCGACACCATGTGAAGCGCTCAATTTTGGATTTAGAATGGCTTCAACAACAGGTCGTGCTGGATCTGCCCCAGGAAGCGTGCATCCTCAAGCCTCCAGGCGATGGGAGTCCTGGTAAGCGGGTTGACTGCCAAAATGATACGTTGCCATGCGGCATGGCAGTGGAGGCTGGGAGGTCTACGATGACAATGCTGACTATCAATTGTCAGACTTCGCAACCTGGAAAGCATGCGAAAGAGCAAGACAAGTGTAATACATTGAAAGCAGTGTATGGAAGCACTGGGATATCATAGCACATCGTTCATATCGTCGCTGGAACACAGCCGTTGTTCTTATGAAGTTTTGCAATCAATCCTTTTGAGCATCGTCCCGGTGTTTGCTGCTGCCCTGCTCCGTTTTTGTGCCACATGTTTAGCCAGGCTCTGGGAGAGCTTTGGGCTCTTTTAATGTTTGGTCGTTTCAGGCGTTTGCTATACGTCAAACTTTCGAAACCTTCAAGAACCTGAGCTTGGCGAGTCATGTGGCGGTTGGGTCCAGGATCACAAGGGGATCAAACGGGTTCAGGAGCGGTCTGCTCCAGCCGCAGTGGGATTCTAGATGTAGAGACTGGCAGAGTGGCAGAAGAGAGCCGACACACATTGCTTGAAGACTACGCTGTCCAAGGTGCGGAGCCGATTTGGTTGCAGAATTGCGAACGACCTCAGGCACCCTCAGCACGGCTTCAGCAATAATTGCACGTGCCTGAGATCTGTTCCGTGTAACGACCTTGCTCCAGGAAGCTTCTATCGATAGCATCAGAAGAGCAGCCTCATTCGACCCGCGGTTTTACTGTAAGCAGCCAAACCTTTTGTTTGTGGCTTCGGATGTACATTTGGGCCAATGGCGGCGGTGGGACACAGTTTGGGTTTCCACTACAACCCCAGCAGTGTTGCGTTTCTGTGGCTGGTGATGGGTCGGAGCACGCTGAGGTATAGTAGGTATCTAGTTAGGAGTCGGCACCTATACGAGAAGTGCACTGCTTGACCCGCGATATTGGGCCATTCGTAGACCATGCAATCCAGCGTTCCCGTACCCGAGTAGCTTCAAGTTATGTCGGCCCCTTTGAGTAGCCGCAAGGGAGGACTGTTGCTCCGTTTCCTAGCCGCACACAGGTGCCGCTATGGATTCTTGCATCGCCTCGATGTGCCGAGCTCGGGACTGACTCCTGGTTGCAAGATGCAATGAAAGTCTTATAAGTCTGGTCATTTTCGGGCGGTTCGCTCCTGTTTCTCAGATTCCACCATCCCTTTCGAGCGGTTTGCTCCTCTTTCTCAGACTCGATAGTCAGCTCGTTCTCTAGTTCCGATTCTCGAGTCACGTTCGAACGAGTCACTCCTCCTCCTCTTTCTCAGATTCTCTAATCCCTGTCGAACGGTGTGCTCCTCTTTCTCAATTCTTTGGTCCATTTCAAACGGTTCGCTCCTCTTTCTCAGTCGGTTTCGAACGGTTCGCTCCACGTTTGGATTCGCAAGTCCTATCCGGGTGGTTCGCTTTCTCAGATTTTCTAGTCCCTTTCGAAAGGTTCGCTCCTCTTTCTCAGATTCTCTAGTCCTTTTCGGACGGTTCGCTCCTCCTTTTCAGATTCTCTTGTCCCTCTCGAGTGGTTCGCTCCTCTTTCTCAGGTTCTCTATCCCATTCGAGCGGGTCGCTCGTCTTTTTCCGATTCTCGAGTCCCTTGTGAACGGTTCGTTCCTTTTCCTCAGATTCTCTGATCCCGAACTCGAAGAGTTCGCTTCTCTTGTTCAGATTATCTAGTCTTGTCCCTTTCGAGTTTTTTCGCTCTTTCGAACGGTTCGCTCCTCCGGTTAAGATTCCTAGTCCCTTTTGAGCTGTTCACACCTGTTGTTCAGATTCTCTAGCTGGAGTGGTTCGCTCGTTTTCTGTTCTTTCTTGGAGTCTGCGGTACCTTTCGAGCGGTTCGCTCTTTTTGTTTAGATTCTCTGCTCAGTTTCGAGGGGTTCCTTTTTCTTTCGTACATTCTCTAATCGCTTTCGAGCCGTTCGCTCCAGTTTCTGGTTCCTCCTAATTGGTTTAGAGCGTTTCGCTCAGCTTTCTCAGACTTGTTAGTTAGTCCCTTTCCCTCAGATACGAATAGTTCCAGACGAGCAGTTCGCTCCTGGTGACCAGATTCTCTTTATTTATTTAGTCCTTTTCCTGTGGTTTGCTCCATTTTGCCAGATTCTCGGTGCGCTACTGTATATCAGATTCGCTTGTCCCTGTCGAGCTGTTGGCTCTTCCTTCGCGGATTCTCCCGACCCTGTAGCTCTTTTCGAGCGGTTTGCTCTCCTTTATACCCACTTTCTCTAGTCCCTTTTGAACCGTTCGCTCCTCTTTCTCAGATTCTCTAACCTTCCGAAGGGTTCGCTCCTTTTTCTCGGATTCTCTATTGTCTCTTCCACACTTTTCGCTCCACTTTCTCAGATTTTCTTGTCGCCTTCGAACGCACAACTCGAGAAGTGTACCAAGTTCGAACGGGTCGCTCCTCTTTCAGATTCTCTAGTCTCTAGTCCATTTCGAGCGGTGCACTCCTCTTTCGAAAACTTCTCCAAGATTCCTTGTCAATAGTTCGCACCTCTAGCCTCCATTCGAGCTTAACGGTGCTTTTGAAGCGGCATGCCAGAATTTAAACCGTTCCTGTCGGCCTGCCCCCCGACCTCAGCTTCGACATCCCGTCCGCCCTTCTCGAGTGGAACGCTCCTCCATCTCATATCTCATCTTCTCCAGTCCCTTCAGCAGTGAGCTCCTCCATCTCGACTTTAAGTCGGTTTGAGGCGGTTAGCTTGTCACTCCAGACCCTTCGGAGCCTTTGCGTCCCGATCTCAACTCTCTCCTCGTTCTCGCATGTTCTGATTGCTTTAGAACAGTGCGATCCTTTGCATTCGCCCCTGGTTCGTTGCAGCCGGTTCGCTCCATTTTCTCAACTTATCCAGTTGTTCCCTGCGTTAAAGTCACTCTCGAGTTAGGTCATCTTTCCCAACCTGTCTAGCACCAAGTTGTTTTCTCCTCTTTCTCAGTTTCGATAGCTGCTTGCTCCTCGTGACGACGTGACACTGTTGTTTTCTTCAAGCAGTGTCGAGTGTTGCGTTTTTCTCAAACTCTATTCACTCGAGAACGTTGCCCTCACCTCCGGCAGTCCATTTCGATCGGTTCGCTCCTGTACGCTCAGCCTCTTCTTTTCGAAGGGTTTGTTCCTCTATGATGACAGATTGCTTCCCTAGCCCTAGCATGCCCTGGAGAACCGTGCACTGGCTGTCAAGGATTCTGGCAGCAAAAACGCACCAAGGCTGAAATGGGTTGTAATTGATGTATGGTTTTCTTGTATGTTTTTCTCGCTGCAGATTCTCAAGGCTCGGGAGGCTTGTTTCGGGTTTGGAGAGGTAAGTAAGCAGTTTGTCATACCAAGATGCCTCAACTTTTTCTGCGCAGCTGATGCTCAAGGCATGAGTCCTATTACGATCTCCACTTCCAGCTGGCAGCCGGGCAGATATCACGGAGCTACGTAGTGCACCTCGGCTTTCTCTTCTGGTCGACGTGACTGTTGTTGCCAGGCTTCTTGTGCAAAGCCTCTTATCGCAAAGAGCTGAGGCTTTGCCACGGCTTCGTCTCTAAAGGTGGAGCGCTTTGCTGACGTGTTCTGAATAGCCAAAGACTGACCTGACGACCAGCCCACGTCGAGACTCCACATGTGGCCGCAAAGCTCTTTAAATTTAAATCAAGCCCACCTCGGCATCTTCAGTCCTGTCCTTAGATTGTTGTTTGGTTTTGCGAGAGCACAGTGACAGGGCGCCGTGTCCTCACTGCCTCTGTGTCCTGGCGCCGTCAGGGTGAGGCTCCCGCCAGATTTGGGTTTTCACCGCCCTTAAACTTGGAATTTTACGGGGCGGGCTGCAAGCTGCCAATCCTAAAACCCAGGTTAAGAGTGTGCTGCCCCACCGCTCTTCCCTATGCCCGACAGCTTGACCGCACAAACTAACTAAGTCCCTCTAAGCTAAGCAGCTAAACTTCGGAATGCTTGGCCCCTCTCCGAAGCCTCCAGCTCGTGATAGGGCGATGATGAAATGCTTCGCCTTGGGTTGTGACACCTGCCGCGTGGGAGCCGACATCCTCCCACGATATGCTATTCCTGGTACATGGCCGGAATCGCAAAGTACGTGATCGTTTACATGCGTTCCAAGCCTGCCATAGCAGGCGAGGCCCTCCGCAGCGGGCGGGCGTGGCCGGCCAAGCTTCGCTTCACTTGAAGGCGGCGTACACGGTGTGCTGCAGGCCTTCTGGCGTGCAGAGGACCTCATGTGCTCAAGACGGGTGTTGCAAACGCGCCAGTTAAAGATCATCCTGCCCGAGCTTCTGCGTAGCTGGTTGCGCAACCAGGGTAGCAGACGCTTAAACGACGACGGGACAGGCTGCATCAGTTCTGCAAGCTGGAAGGGGATTCGGATGGAATGCAGAACAACATGTAAACTGGTTGCAGTGGGATCCCAAACTGAAGCCCACGAAGTTCCGTAGCGAGAGAGGTCAGGGCCGTCAGCCGCCTCAGCCTGTGCATATCGACGGGTCGCCGTCACCAACTCAGAAGATGCTTGGACTGAATCCAAGGCCCCGGTAAAACGAGGCCTCCATCCTCGCATATCTAGACAGCTGCAGAGCACGAAATTACAGAAAAGCATGGTATGAAAAGGCGGCTTTGCTTGGAAAGCGGTTGTGCACAGAACTGGCCGTCAAAGTTGCTGCGTGGCACAGTCCAGCTCAACCACTCCTGGTCGTCCAAAACCAGCTTGCTTTTTCAGTTGGGGCCCACCCTTCAGGGCATGAGACAGCACCAGTACACAGAGCCCAGTAGGTGCTTCACCGGCAGCAGGTGACACCGAGGCATGACACTTAGAAGTTGCTCAAGTGTAACCAAAACCTCTCATCGGGGAAGCATGGGAAGTTGCAGTATTACCACTCCAGGCCTCATGCCTGGGCTGCTGCAAAAAGCTAGCACCAATAGCTAAACGGAGGAGGGAAGCGTCGGAAACTGCCTAGTTCGCTAGCACGGCATTGCAGGCCAGCTTTGTCAAAGAAAACTGCCAACTAAGGTCAGCTCGCACATGTTGGCCATCCCGTCGTCCGTGCATCTTCGCTGCACGCGCTTATCTTGTTGATTCTGTCCTTTCTTTTTGCCCTTCTCTCGCAGCTGAATCCTCATACCCTCTATGTATCACTCTATAACAACCGCGTTCACGGAGCGTGAACATGAAAACATAACAATTTACAGAGTCTCTCGTCGGGTTTTGCGTGTGCCCGAAGGCAGTGGGTCGTGCATGGTATTTGTGCGCTCCACTACTTGTAGCTCGAAGTCGCCTAACAAAACCATGTGAGCTGATCTGCTGCAGCTCGCAGACTTTTCTAAGCTAGTGAGGCCCGATCTGGCGCACGAATTCAGGATGCACTCTACTCCAGCCAGTGGTCGTTCGTGGCGGATGCCGACTTCTGCCAGCGGAACTGCTTGCACCGCTCAGGCTGATGGACTGCGATGGTGTGTGCATTTTTCACGTCTTGGCTGCTCTGTGCTTCGCGACAGGTCTTGGCTTCCACGACATGCGAGGCCAGCCGCGCCACTTGACTTGAATCGCACTCAAACAAGGTCGCCGAGCAGTTGCAGAGGGTTGCGGGCATCGAGTAAGTGGGTTTGATGGTGATTACATGTGGTTATGTTTGGCAGTTCACTGCTTTTGCAGTGAACGCAGTCTGCGGCTGCGGAACTGGCACATCTAGCTACGATGCGATGCGCGGTCGGGTGAGCGACCGAAGTGGCTGCTGCCAGTTTCAGATTTGGGAGTTGCAGCAACCACACAGAGCACTTTCTGTGTCGAGACAGCACACATGTGACAGTGTGGCTTGTGCTAAAACCGTTGTCTGTAAGTTTGTGCAAACCCTAATCGAACGTATAAAATCATGCAAAACCCTCGTGTGCGAAAGGTACACAAAAGCGGCGCGGAAGAGTTGCCATGGGGAACTGCTTAATAAAGTTGACTTGGATGTTGTTTGGGTTGGTTTTGTCGCTGGTCTTGTCTGTACAGGCTATACATGCAAAGCTTACGAGTCTCCGTAGTTCAAAGGTGCAGGTCGAAACGAATCTAGAGTCACACTGCGAAACACATGCCAAGTAAAGATGCAAAATCCCGCTGCTAGTGAACATCCTCTAATTATGCATTTCTCACAATACTCGCGACAGCGCGAAGAAACACTGTTTGGAATGTGTGTGTTTCGGAAGTGTAAGATGTTTCTCGCGAAAGGCAAACATGCACCAGCAAGGCCCTGGCCCGTCTTGGCTGCAAGACCCTGTCTCGTCTAGAGGTGTATTGCCTACTAAAGGACCCTTCCAAACCTGTCTTCCCTGCTGGCAAGACCCTTCTAGAGCTGTATCGCCTTTTTCCATGAGCCTTCTAGAGCTGTATGACCTGCTTCAAGGAGCCTCCCAAACCTGTGCTGCCAGACCTGTATGGGTTGATTACATCCCTTGGGCCCATGTATAAAGCTAATCTGATGTAAGGACCCTTCTAAAGCATTCTAGTGCTGGCTGTTTCTGGGAGAAAGTATATATAGGATAACCCTCAAACAGCTCACACATCGTGCAAGTCAGCGCCGCAATGAAGGATACGCCCGAGCTCCGCTGCCTGATGACCTCCGGCAGTCCTTGAGCCAAGTCAGACTGCTGCGAGAGTGGTCCTGTGAAGAGAAAAAGGTGTGCACATGTCAACTCTGCGTCAAGGCAGCAAGGCATGAACAATGTCCCTCTTCATGTGGTGAATGGGCAGCTATAACATAGACCGACGCAAGCAACAGCTCGCAACACTAGTACTTGCAAGACTTCAATGTAAGCGCTTTCAAAATTCCCGTGAAACTCCTCCCTGCTGGCGTGGCCAGCAATGCCTTCGCTAGTTCGAGTGCCGCCTGTAATCCGTGCCACGCCTTCGTAGTCGCAGCGCTGGTGTTTCATGAAGCGTGCTGGTAATTCGAAATACCCTAGGGCTGTGATGGGCGGTGTGTCTGAGGGATGACAACCAGACGTTCTTCTGAAGCAGATGGTCTTGTGCGCAGAGATGTGGTAACTAAATGTAACTAACTGCCAAATGGGAGCATACTGACTGTCTTTGTCGGGCCTAGGAGTATGTATCAAGTCCACTGAGCTCTGCCTTGATTCGTCCGAGCCCAGCTCATCAATGCACGCTCGGAATGAGACTGAGAAGCATATATATATATATAATATATATATATAATATATATATACACTATATGACGACAATCCGCCTTCTTCCTCTTACACCTCTAGCAGATCTTTGGAGCGTCACATGGAAAGCCCAGCACCTCGGAGGCCTTCCTGGAATTTGCTTCCGCTGCCTCGCGGCGACGAGCCCATTCAAAGACTCTGGGAGGGCCTGGCAGAACTCGAAAATCTGAAGTTCTTGTCCCTAGACTTTAGAAGCTCGCTTGCCTATAAGCTAGATCGATGCAAACGATTAGAGATGTGTACTTCGACTCCTAGCCCTAGCAGTACAAAACCTCTGCGCCCTACCTGTGGTAGTATAACACCCAAGAACCTGTACTAGCCCATCGATGCGCGTAACTGCGTGGGTGCAGCGGTGCAGCGCAAATCTATAGCATGTATAATGGGCAGCCGACGTATGGCCACAGTGCTGAAGCATATTCTGCGCCGTATTGGCAGCTATGTTCTGTGAAAGCTGTGTCCTGGCTCGACCCAACAAACTGCGTGCGACTTCTTATCTCTAGCAGACTCTAGCATGGGTGGAATCTGAATCGCCTAAGCCAGCTCCTGGAAAGAATCGTCAGGAGTAGAGCGCGTGATGTTGTCAGGTACCGTCAGCCCAAGTAGCCACAGGTTCTTCGTGCTTGCTAGAGTGCTTTTATTCGGCTCGCCGGCTTGCAAGCCGTCAATGTCCCTTTTCCTTTCAATGGCGCAGGAATGAGGGCTATGCGGGCTCCTCCCAGCTGATGCTCATACCGAGTAACGAGATCGGCGTGAACACAGCGAAACAGGTGCCTCGCTTACTGTCAGGTCGGACTTGAGGCTTTGCATTCGGAGCTTCGTCAGGTCAGGCTTTGGAACCGCTTTGCGGCATGGGGAAGAGCGTTTCTCAACTTTTGCAGATGTCAGAAGTAGCAGCTTGACCGACTGTTACCTGTCAACCTCCCAACTGACCTCGCATTCTCATTTTTGGAAGGACTTCTGCGTGGTAGGCCCGAGCAATTGTGTGGAGCCGGCAGGAAAGCACTTACACCGTGTACGAGGCGCAGGCTCAACGTTGGCCTTGCAACTCGCCCCCTCCCAATAAACTCGATCCCAGACACAGAGTGCATCGCAACCTCATGCCACCTCCGGAAGTCCTGAGCAAAAAGTTCGGTTTGATGTCGGCGGTGCGTCTGCTAGCCTACCGCTCTCCTCTCTCTCCTGTCTTTCCCCTCTCCTCTCCTCTCTCCTCGCCTCTCCTCTCCTCTCCTCTCCTCTCCTCTCCTCTCCTCTCCGCTCCGCTCCGCTCCGATCCGCTCCGCTCCGCTCCGCTCCGCTCTGCTCTGCTCTGCTCTGCTCTGCTCTGCTCTGCTCTGC
>CAJNJA010043264.1:4411-24508 GCA_905231915.1 Symbiodinium necroappetens | reverse complement strand
CTGCTGCTGCTGCTACTGCTGCCACTACCACTTGAATCAACTACCCTCAATGGCCGCAGCAAGCCTTTAAATCCTGAATCCTAAACACCTAAGCCCCAAAACCTAATAAAAAAAAACAGCTAAGCAGCTAAGCGCTAAAACCCTAAACCCTACACCCTAAACCCCAAGTGGACATCCACAAGACCAGCACGGACAGAGACCTCGGGAGGTGTCCACCTCCTCGAAGGCGGCTCCGGTCTCAGGCGCTGGGGTGCTTTGTTCTTCCGAGGGTTTAGGGCTTAGGGTTTAGGGCTTATAGGGTTTAGGGTTTATAATGGGTTTAGGGTTTGTATTGGGTTTAGGGCTTAGGGGGCTTATAGGGATTGTAGGGATTATAGGGCTTAGGGCTTAGGGCAATAAGCTTGCGGGGGGTAGGGTTTATGTAGGGGTTTAGGGGATAGGCTTTAGGGTTTATAGGGGCTAGGCTTCAGGGGTAAGATATTCGATATAGGGGTTTAGGGGTTGGGCTTTGGGGTTTAGGGGCCAGGGGGCAAGTTGGGCGATAGACCCTGATACCCTAAACCCGATGCCTCATCGGCATCAACAAGTGGAGGGCTACGTGTTGGGGGATCGTGTAGGATTCCTAATTAATCGGGCTCGACCAGGCTTCTATTAGAAGGACTCTATTGGGGTTTAGGGTTTGCTCCTAGACCCCCCCAAGAGCTCATGGCATACTCCTTATGTAAGGGATCTGGGATGGTCTGAATCCTTTTTGAACCCGGGAGTCTTAGCACTCTAAACCCTAAGCCCTAAACCGCTTCGACCGGTCTCACAGGTGGCCAAAAGAGCACCACACCGGCTGTCCTGAAGGCGAAGACAGGGAGCTTGGGGAGGGTTTAGGGGGTTTAGGGGTTGAGGGTTGAGGCTTGAGGGTTTTAGGTTTTTTTTTGGGGGGGTTGAGGGTTTAGGGGTTCAGGGTTTAGGTGTTGAGGATTTTGGATTTTATGATTGGGCCTGGTTCAGCGTTTCAGTTTCAGGGTGCAGGCCCCGGAAGTCCAAAGCCCAAAGCCCCAAATCCTGCGCCACACTTCGTTCCAGGACATTTTCAGGTGGGTAGTTACCGCTATAGGAGCCTTATAGATGGTCTATATACCTTATAGAAGCCTTATTGAAGCCCTATATAATATACCCAAAACTCCCCACCTGTAGGTCCCTTTAAATTTAATTCATGCTACGCTTTGAAGCCCATGGTGCGATCTTGAAGCTCAAGATCATGCAGAAGGGGGATCCAGCGAGAGTAGACGGATCCTTATCACGGGTGCTGGGGGTGTTAGGCTTTAGGGTTCAGGGTTTAGGGTTACTCCCAGGAACCCAGGCCCCAGGCTTGCTGTTTAGGGTTTAGGGTTCTTGGGGAGTTAGGGTTTAGGGTTCTGGGTTCTTTGGGAGCTCGGGTTTAGGATTTAGGGTTTAGGATTTAGGGGGGGTTCGTGGGGAGTCGAGCAAGTCGTAGAAAATTGCATGCGCCATACCGACCACACACTCCATCTGCTGTGGAGCTTGAAACATACCCAAAACGGTGTGCCGCCTCCACCCCGTAACTCTAGCCTACAGACCTCAAATGCAAAACCCAATTCCTCATCCCTTTAGGTTTAGGGGTTTAGGGTTTAAGGTCGAGCAAAATACCAAACTCGGAGACCATCCGGCACCCTATATAGTAGCTTTCTTAGGCACTTAGCCCTAAAACCCCTACAGGAGCCCTTTCAATTTAGGAACCTTTTGACAGGAACGCTTAGAGTAAACTCATCGGCACCACCAGTTGAAGTCCAAAACGCTTAGGAAGCTTCAAAGACGGAGCGGCTTAGGGTTTCTAGGGTTACGGGTTAGGGTTCAGGACCTCGTGAAGTCGTAGCAGTGGTAAGTAATCATAGTCGTATAATAAGGGAGCAGGAGGAGAAACAGCTGTCTTGCAAGATCCTGTTCGGAACAATAGTAGCACTAGACACACACCCCAGCCCTAACCCTCACCCCTAAACCCCGTCGCAGCTTGAGTCCTTGCAGCCTATATTCGTCCTCGACTAGTTGTAGCTTTGCTTCGTAGTTGGGCTTTCGACATGCTTTTCTGAAGTATAAGAAACTCCGCAACGCCCAGCACCCCAACACTTCCTAAAATCCCTAAAGCCTAATCCCGATCAGCCCTATAAATCCAGTAAATCCGATAATCCCTATGAGCTCTATAATCCCTAAACCCTAATCCCTACTTGAGCCCTATATGAACCCTAAAAACCCCAAAAACTACAGACGAAAGCCCTGAAAGACTTTCCGTGAGGCGGAGCCTACAGCGCCGCCTCTCACAGGAACTACTCCAACTTACGGGCTTTAGGGTTTAGGGCTTCAGGGTTTTAGGGTTTAGGGCTTTCGGGTTTAGGGCTTAGGGTTTAGGCTTTAGGGCTTTGGGGTTTAGGGTTCAGGGGTGTTAGGGTTTTAAGGTGTTAATAATTATCCATACTATTTTGGAGGTTCCTTATTGTAACTATGGTATTTTTACTCCAAAACCTTATTCTAATTATTAAGGCGCACAGGTTAAACAGAGGCTTTGTGGGTTTTCGGACTTAAGAAGGTTGGTTGCACGGGAGCCAAGCCGTCGAGTGCGCTTTGCTGCCATTCTGAGCAATGCAGTGGTCACCTGGAACGCCCTTGCAGGGACCTTCCCGCCATCCCGTAAGTGTGGTTGCGATCCAAAAAGCGCGTCACGGGGTCGGGTTGGTCTCGTGTCTTCGCGTGCCTCTGCTCGCCCTCGTGAGGAGTCGGGGTGTCACGCGTTTTTGGTCACTCGCAGTCTGCTCGAGCAGTTTTTCGAGATCTTCATCTCTCCGCCGTTTCGCCTTCGATCCGTGTCGAGATACGGGGCGGAGGATTGACGTCCAGGGATCATGTTTTGGGGTCGTTTTGAAGGAGATGGCAGAACGCATGGCCAAGTACGAGGCCTCGACCTAGGTCCGGTTTCCAGAGCGGCGGGAAGCTTCCAGTGCATGATTTGACAGATCCTGGCGCATGCTGCCTTGGCTCGGAATGATGACATCGCTGAGATTTTCGAATGTTGCTGAACCCAAGGCAGATGCCGAACCTGGCGGGACCGAAGGCTTTTCTGCAATGTGATGGTTCGGCCGTGTATGACGATGGCTGCCACCTCAACAGATGACTGAGGTGGCAGCAAATTTGAAGGATCAGGGAATGGTGCTAGGGGACGGCGCGAACGTGTGCTTAATTTTTTTGGGCGCAGCAGCCTCTTTTGCTCCACAGTTTCGCTCCTCCCTCGCCTGGGCCTTGGAGGTTCCCAACTACACTGTGTGATGAATGTCATCAGTGCTCAGAAGTTCTTTCGGATCGGTCAAAGAACGCACAGCTGTGGAGCTTGGAGTTGAAAAATCAGGGTGAGCATGAATTCACCATTGAATTACCTCCTTCCCCCTGCTAACTTGCGGACGCCATTGAAACACCCCTTGGCAGCGGTCGCATCAGAAGCGCCCTCATTTTGAGAGGACACGGAAAAGGCAGTTTGGACGAGGACTGGAGCAGGGTGGGACCCAAGTTGTGGACCCCGGCCTTATAAGGCAAAATGGGCCAGTTATGTTATCCGCGGAAAATGGGAGAAGGGGAAAAGGATGAAGTGAAAGAGTGAGTGGAACCCATCGGTGCCAACACAGCTTGAGAGCCGGCAGTCAGGTCTCCATGACGGCCATGCCTTCCACGGACTCCATCCTTCCAGCTTCTGGTCCACTTGCGCAGCAAGTTCACGGACCCGAGCTCGTCCCTCATGGTGCAACCTGCCGGCAACAGCTTATAGAGCCATTTTGATAGTGCAATATACTGTGCACCTTTCCCAAGTCGCCCCTGGCCAACGTTGCCTTTCCCCCTCAAGACAGCGTAGCTGCGTGACTCATGAAACCCAATGTGGGGCTTGCTTTGGTATGACCCTCCACCACGGGTTTCTTTTAAAGCGCCAACTGGGCTTGGGCTAGACCATGCTATTCAAGTAAGCATTGGCAATGCTACACTCATGTAGCGGGGGCAATGCTAAACAACTTGGGCGCTATACTAAACCAAGTGTTGGACATATTAAACCAAGGTTCAAGGTTCAGCGAAGGTGGCACCATGATCCGACAGTTTATTGCAAGCTGCAAACCCTCAATCCTTATATGCCCGACCATCCCATGGCACATCGAAGCTGCCGCGGAAAACGCAGCCGCACGCCAGCTCCACCCGGATCGCTAAAGCAGAGGATGCCTCGGCGGCATTGCGGGGCTTACGTGCTAGAAAGAAGACAGTTTCCGGCAATGTGACAGCACATCGAAGCGATGGTCGTCGCAACAGGTCGCTTTCTTTAGTCAAACATGCACGGTGACCACTTTTAAACATGTGGAGGGCGGGCTCGGGCCACGAGCCACGGAGCTAGTATAAAATATCTGTTTCAAATCTCCGCATTCTTAACATGTATGTAAGTACCGTACACGCATGTGTTGACACGCACACACACACACACATTGTTTTGCCATAATAACGTGCATGTTCGACCGCATCCGATGACCAGAGCATCCATGCCCAAATCATAGTAATAACGTCCTTGTCCGACTGCATTCGATGATCACAGAATCCTGCAAAATCGATGGCTCTGCCTGTGTTCTATGATGTTCGACTGCATCCGATGACCAGAGCATCCATGCCCAAATGGTCTGTGCCTCAGAAATATCCCAAAAAGTATCCAGCTTGGGCCCCGAATCTGGCCGAGGTGGAATGGAATGTTGGGTGTTTTGCGGCCTGAAGTTTAAGTTTCCTGTGGTTTCGACCTCATAGTGTCAGACTCCGCGCTGTGCACGGTTGTCGAGCTGGGAGTTTGACGGTTAAGATGCGGGATTGCAGAGTTTGAGGGCTGGCTTGGGGTCTGGTTGGCTTTGACTATAAGATAGAGGGGAATTGGGGGATCCCAGGGCTTGTGGGCTGGGTGGGTTTAGGGTCGAAGTAAAGGGGGTCGAGATTAGGCTCAAGACAGATTTCGGGAATTAAGCTGAATAAAGGGCGGTTTCGGGTCTAGGGAGAGATTCGGGCCCCAAAAATAATCATTAATTGAGACACCCAAATTTTTGGCCCCGGCATGAATAAGAAAAAACGCATTAATTAGACACGCTGAATCATTTAAACCTCCCCAACAGTTGCAAACCCAATAGCCTCAATCCTTAAGAACAATGCATGGTGAATTCTAATTGCCCTTAATCCGGTTTCCAGTTTTCTGGGGTTTAGTCTAGGGTTTAGGGTTTGCCGTGAAATTTAGAGTCGAACACTGTTCCTTGGGTTGTTTAGGATTATGCAATAATACCCCGAAACTCTGCTGTATCAAAAGAGCACCTGTGGAACGAGGGCTTATTATGCAATTTTGATGTGTGGGGCTCCTTGGTTCTGCAATTTCGGGGATGGCTAGGGACTTTACTAGTTGGTAGGGCGCTTCATTGACTATTTCTGCACCATTCGCGCTTGTTTTCCAAGCTGACTAACGCTACCGTAGCGCTTGCGGTTCGCATGAATCCACGAGCCAGAATGTCATGATCGACATGGGGCAGGGGGTCGCTGTTGAACTAGAGACCGCAGGCTTTGCTTACATAGACACATAAGACAATTCCTGCATTTGCCCCGACTGAGGATGGACTCGGTAACCATATAGATTGTTTACGGAGAAACAACATCAATGCGAACGTCGTTGTCATTAACTGAAGACTGGTTTGAGGGTTGAGGTTTGGGGGTTTATGCGTGCGTGAACCTAAATCCTGAGGCTGCAACTGGAGAATGGGATCTGCCGACATCATCATGCCTGAATCAATGGTGGATACAGCATTATCATGATCGAAGGGTTTTCTTAGACGGTTTTGCAAGGTACTTGTATACAGCTTCAACTTTAAGATCACAATCATTAATGCTCCCACTACAACAGCGGTTCAACGTCGACTGCTGGCATAAGGGGTGGAATCTCTGGAATGCTGCCAGCTCCGCCGTGGACCGCGGCCACGACAACGGAGACGACGCAGCCCAGCTTGCATGCGCCTGCCTCAGGAGGTCAGAAGGGTTTTTGAAGGTTTTCAAGGAAAAGTAGGATTATAGAAGAAGGTTATTCGAAAAGGATTAGTTTCTCGAACCTCCACGCTAGAATGCTGAAAAACGCATTTTGACTGTTTGGGTCCCTAAACCCTATAATATGTATGTCGCAATTTTCTGGCAATGTTCGCACTACTTCTTCAGACCTCTATGTTATTTTACATCATTGTGATATCACACATGGCGCACCCTAAACCCCTAAACCCTAAACTCCTAAACCCTTAAACCCTACACCCTAAACCCCTAAACCCGAAATCCTCATCGTGGGACCGAGCTCCTGGACCCTTACATCCCTGGATCTCCAAACCCTCTTTCACCTCGACACTTGAAGCGTTCAGCACCCACTTTTTCCTCGAGCAGTTGCCTTTCTAAGGAACCCTTCTAAGTGACCTGAGACCCTCAATTCAATGGTTGGGGATCTTGGTTCAGTTTTTTGTGTTTCGGGCTTCAGGTTTAGGCTTGAGTATTTCGGGTTTCTGGTTTAGGGTTTAAGGTTTGGGGTGGGGCCGGAATCGTTGGCCAAAGGAAGGTTGCCAGGGCTCTATATGCATAGCCGGTTTACAAAGTACGGTGATAACCTACTGAGAGCTTTCATGGGCTTCGTTTCGTGTTGTGCGAGCACCGTGTCTTTCTTGCAAGATCGGTTCAGTGCTGGCCGATCCATCGAGCAACCGCTCTGCAGGTCTGTAGTGGATTCCCTGCAGAAGCTTGTTCGGATGGTTAGGCAGTCACAGGGTCACGGAGATTTCTGGTCGACGTTTTCGCCAAGAAGGCGACACCGACCAGCAAGGAAACGTGCTACAAACCCTAAACCCTAAACCCTATAAACCTTATAAACCCTAAGCCCTTAACGGAAAGTCCCATATACCAGAGAGGCCTCAGGGCCACTCAGACATCTCCGAGGCCGAGCCGGGTCCGCGGATACCCGCCGTTCCGGGCCCCACGGCACCTCCGAAGGAGGCCAGGGGATTTTGGGTTTTGGGGGGTTTGAATTTAAAGTTTTAGTTTTTGGGGGCTTAGGGGTTTAGTTTAAAGTTTAAGGGTTTAGGGGTTTAGTTTAAAGTTTAGGGTTTAGGGGTTTTGGGTTTAAGGTTTAGGTTTTAGGGGTCGCATGGGAGACCAGAGGATGTGTTGGGGGATGCTTTTTCGGGGGCTCGCTTGTGTTATTCCTTGGGAAGGGTTCCATAAGGATTTGGTGTGTTAGAGTTCATGGGTTGGGGTGTGCGGCCTAGCCGCCAGGGGTACTGGAGCCGTGGGCTTGCATGGGGTTTCGGGGTTGGGATTTTAAGGCTCCGGACTTCATGCTTGTTCGTTTAGGGTCGAGGGTTTAGAATCTAGGGTTTATGAAAGTTCTATGGTCAGTCCGATGGCTATGGAAGGTTTGTATTTCACGTTGGTGTCGCGTTCATGGTTGTTGTTACTGTCAGTCTTACCACCTTCCCTAGCATGCTAAGGCGGAGTCGCTCTGGTTGTTGGTGAAGCTGCCACACCAGCATTGCCATTCTGATTGTTAAGCTCAGGGGCTGAGTAGGTAACCTTTTAACCTTTTTGGGGCTTATATAATCCTGCTATAATGAAAAGCTTAACCTTTTTTGGGCTAGAGTACTCAGCCCGTAAGCATGAGTCTTGCTATGCCGTCCGGGTCCGGTGCTGGGATTCGGATGCGGATTAGTTTAGGTTAGGGTTTAGGTAGCTGTTGGCTGGGAGTGCTCCCTTTTTCACAAATGTAACGGGGTTTGGCTGGCTGCAGAAAAAAGACGCCAAAGAACAGCATTAACGCTGAACAGGCTCTAGAGCCCTTGTAGTAGAACCCTCATAGCATCCCTTAACAAAGGCACTAAAAGGGTTTAGGGTTATTTAGGGTTTAGGGTTTAGGGTTTAAAGGCCAAAGTCCCTGAGACTGACTGAAAGCAGGTGCACGCCATGGATGCCAACAACTGGGTGCTCTACGCCTTGCAGCGGGGCTCTTGGCTGTCGGACACCTTCCCTACACCCTAAGCCGTACACCCTAAACCCTACACCCTAAACCCTGCACCCTAAACCCTGAACCCTACACCCTAAACCCTACACCAGCCCTAAACCCTTAACCCTGAAACCTAAACCCTACACCCTAAATTCCTAAACCCTAAACCTTGCACCATAAACGAATCTAAACCCTACACTCGAAGCCCTAAACCTTGAAGCCTATAGCCCCCTCGCCCCCCTCCCCTCCAGAATGGCCCTTGTTCAAAGGCCTTGTGGTCCAGAAATAATTAGTCGGTTTAGGGTTTGGGGTTTGGGGTTTAGGGTTTAGGGGCCTGGTGGTCCTGAATAGAGGGTCCTGAGGCTCTACTTAGTAAGCGGCAGTTGGAGGGTGTTGGCAGGGAAAAAGATTTTAGGGTTTAGGGCTGTTTTTGAAGCGGCGACAATGATCACTGCTAGGGCCTCTGCAGTCAGCAGGGGCCTTTTTAATTTTTACAGGGCCTTTCAGGGGTTTAGGGTTTAGGGTTTAGGGGTTTAGGGTTTAAAGGGGTTTAGGGTTTTTAGGGTTTAGGGGTTTAGGGGTTTAGGGTTTAGGGGAGTTTGCAGGGGTCGTTTTTTTACAGGGCCCTTCAAGGATGCTATGGGGTCATAGAGGGGGTTGTCCTGTTCGGAGATCTTCCTCTGAGAGCGAGAGGCTAGGTCCACTACGTTGCCTTCTTTAAAGGGGGATCCCTATTTATAAAGGCCCTGAACCTTAAACCCCAAAAAGACCTTAAACTCCAAACCCTAAGCCCTAACCGTAAACCCCCAAGAGACCCTAAACCCTAACCTTAAACCCCCAAGAGACCCTAAACCCTAACCTTACACCCCCCAGAGACCCTAAACCCTAACCTTAAACCCCCAAGAGACCCTAAACCCTAACCTTAAACCCCCAAGAGACCCTAAACCCTAAACCCTAACCTTAAACCCCCCAAAAAAAGAACCCGGGCCAGAGGTAAAAGTCAAGTGCAGAAAACAGGCCTAGGGTAAAGGGCCATGCGGCTCTGTGCCCTAAGCCTTAGCCACAGGGGTTGGGGTTGTAGGCTTCAGGGTGCAGGGTTTTTAGGGCTCAGGGCTTCATAGGGTTTAGGGTTTAGGGATTAGGATGTCGGGTTTGCATGCTGGCGTTTAAAGTTTAGAAGGATACTGCTACGGCTACTGCTACCATTACTGCGGCGACTACTACTTCTTCTTGGTATACGATTGCAACTGGTAGAACTTAGAACTACTGCTTCGGCTACTCTTGCTGCTACTTCTGCCGTACTATTACCAGACGGTGGCAGTGGTGGCTAGTTGACGACGATGGCGCATAATTGCGATCATCGTTTAAGTGCTACGTATGGCTGCTTGTCTGTGTCGCTGCTGCTGATGAAGACATGACGATGATGGTGCTGATCATGATGATGGTGTGATTGTGATGATGATGTTCATGGTGATGATGATGGTGGTTGTGATGATGATGGTGATGTTGCGGATGATGGATGATGATGCGGCTGGTGATGATGGTGATGGGGATGATGTTCATGGTCATGCCGATAAGGGCAATGAAGATGATCCATGACGATGCCGATGGAATGGTCATGGCGCTGCGGCTGCCGCTGCTGTTGCCACTTCTGCCGGTGCTGCTTGTGGCGATGACGAACATGGGTCGGTATGGTCGTAGCCACAGCGTATGCATATTCAGGAAGTTTATTGGCGATGATATTGGTTTACATGCGAAAGGTTAGGATTCTGCAGCCTCAAAACCAAAAAGGCCAGCGTATGACCGTCGTCATCTTCGTCTTTGTTGCCGTGGAAAGCACCATCTGCATCAAAGTCCCTCAATGATTAGCATCTTATACCCCCAAATCCAGTTTAAATTATATGTATTCAGGCCTATTCCTAAAGCCCTACGAAGCTCTTGTAAAACAGTACCCTAACCCCTAAATCCTTTTTAAAATTGTACTCTAAGCCTCAACCCTTGTAAACTAGTGCCTGAAACCCCAAACCCGTGTAAAATAGTACAAACCCAATAGAAGCCCTGTGGCTCAGAGCCTGTACCTCGCCGCGGCATTCAAGCCTTCAAGCTCCAAATCCATCGTTGTTTGCACCCGAACCTTTTCGGGTTTAGGGGTTTAGGGTTTAGGATAGATGGTACTTTCGGTTCAAAAAGTGTAGCTATTCGACTCTTTGCTGGGGTAGGTACATGCTGTCAGAGCCAAGATTTGTCCGTGCCTAAGTACCTACCAATGTTCGTATGCAGAATACCTTTCCTCGTTGAAGGAAGGAGGATCCATTTTCTATGCTGGAGATTTTCAGGGAATATGTGAAATTATATATATATATATGTATATATATATATGTATCTATTTATTTACCTATATATACATATACATACACACACACACAAAGCTTTCGGGCCAACACAGTCGCTACATTGGTCCTGAAATCCTTGCTGCCATGGCTCTCTTCGGGAGGAGCCTTTCCATTTTCTGTCTTTGTGAATTTCATGTTGTGGCCTTTCGCTTCGGCGCTCCAGCATCTGCTGAAAAGGCCGAGGGCGGGATTTCTAGAAGGCTTTTACAAGGCTTCTATAAGGGCCTTTATAGGGTCTTTATGGGGCTAGCGAAAGGGTCAGGGGACGTATTAAGTGGGGTCATAATGAGACCTAGCTTTAGCTATAACTCGAGCTTATGTACCGATAACATGCTTACTAGCTCCCTGATCCCTTAAAGGGGAGCAATTCCACAAACTCTGCATGCGAGAAGAAGCTGCAAATGCTCGAAGACGAGCTGCTATGTGGCACTTTGGGATACTTGCTAAGTTAGGTTTTTCTAACATCCTTCTACCTTTATACCTCAATTAGATTCCTTAAGAAGAACCCAGTAGAGAATACAGAAGTATTACTCCGTGATTGTTGTTAAGGGCCCTTAAACTGCAACCCAGGCTGTTGCGATTTTGCCAAGAGGCACAGGAGGGCTTGGAGAACGGCGAATACGAGTGGCTCACGCACGTCAGAGGTGTGAATGCCACAACTATGGCCCGCAGAGTCATGCATGCCCTGAGATGGGGAAGGCGAGACGCATCACATGGACTGCTCTTCACGAAAAAGGCCTTCCACGAGCAGAATTCCACCTTGCTTCTGTGGAGCGGGGTTCCTGCTTCATCGCGGGAGAAGCGGTGCGCGTCCTTGAATGCGTACATGTCGCCTGACGGATGGAACTGTCTTGCACCACTTCAGACTGCGCTGCATGATTTACAGTAAATTGAGCGGCTAAGTACTACGTAGTAATGCCATGCCTGCATCTCAGTTCAGATTCCCCATTGATTTGAGGTTGGAATCCGGTGACAATGACTCTATCCAGACACCATTTGGCAGCATTCTGGAGAGGATCAGGAGCAAGGACTCTGATGAACAGCTCTTGCAAGGATGCGAGTGGCCTGAGCAGGAGCCAATCTGGCAAGCAGCTTCAGATGCCGTCGTCTGGCGAAGTGGAGATTCTTTGGTGCGCTTTCTGGTGAACAAACCCTTGAGCGGCCATGGAACTTTGCGGGAGAGCATCTTCTTCCGCGCCGAGCTCCCCACGCTCGCTAGGTATCCGCCCACTGAGGGCCTGCGGGTGCTCAACGAACACCCTGTCGTCAAGTGCCGCCACCTCATGCCTGTTATTCGAAACAAAATTGAAAGTAATGGGCTTTTAGATGACTGGCGCAAGGTGAAGACCTTCTCGTGTGTAGACGTTTTGACCTGGCAGCAGTCATCCATGAATCTCACAGAATCGGGACGCCAGCTTCTGGACAGCAAGGCGACTGAGTTTCTGAAGCCAGGGGAGCAGCTGGAGCCGGAGTGCGGCATGAAGTTCTCCACCGTGGAAGGATATAAGAGCTGCCGTGACAGAGGCCAGATCGACTTCGATACCTTCCAGACGGTAGCACGTCAGCTTCCGCCTGAGTACACGCCGGAAATGACAAGCTTGAGGCTTCCCCAGCTGGCGAAGAAAATCAAGCATCTCCCCGTCATCCTCCCGGACATTCTGGACATGTTCGACTCCTCCATACCCTTAGAGCTCTGCCTTTGGAACTCTCTTGAAACGGCGCAGGCCTCAAAAGTCTTCGCCTTTCCCAGGTCTCTAAAGGATTTCCTTCCGAGAGACCTCAAGGATGCATGCAGAAAAGGTGCGGCGAAGCTGCTGCCAGGCCTCCTGAAGGCTGCCGAGTCCTCCAATTTTATCAAGTCCTTTGTAAGCTTTTAACAGGGGGCTCTTATAGTTGAGTAGTAAGCTGAAAGTTGAACTATAGTTGTTGGGCTCTTATAGTTTAGTTAAAGTCTGAAAGTTTGTAACCTTTTGTTTCCCTGGCTTATTGGGGAAGTAAGGCTTTAGATGACTCTCAGCCGCACGTGCGCCAAGCTGCAGCTGAAGTTTTCGGGTTCATCGGCAACGGCAGCGGGGCAGAACTAGCTGTGCCGAAGCTACAGGCTCTGGGCTTGAACTTCTCTTCTGAATACCATTCTTATGAACACCCTGTCCAAAGACAAGCAGCTAAAGCATTGGGCTCTATTCGCGGAGAAGCGACCAGAGGAATGTTGCCGGAGCTCCTGAAGGCTTTGCACGACTCTGATGATGACGTCCGCGGCCGTGCCGCTGAAGCACTCGGCTTTCTTGGCAAAGAGGCATCAGAAGCCGTGCCAGGGCTGTTGCAGGCCATGCGAAATTCCACCTGGTACTATGCTAGACCTTTCGCTGAAGCATTGGGGTCTATCGGCAAAGAAGCGAAGGAAGTCGTGCTACCCCAGCTCCTGAACGCTTTGGACGACTCTGATGCTGGAGTCCGCAAAGGCGCCATTAGTGCATTGGGGCATATGGGCGAAGAGGCAAAGGACGAGGCGCCCAAGCTCATGAAGGCCCTGTATGACTCTGATCTAGATGTTCGCTATTTTGCCGCTGACGCGCTAGCAAAGATGGGTACAGAGGCCGTGCGGAAGCTCGCGAAGAATACGGACCACTCTGACACTTGGGTCCGCGAACGTGGCCTTCGAGCATTGAGGTCCAGCGCCAAATTGGCCAAAGAAGCTGTGCCGGAGCTAGTGCATGCATTGGACGACTGGCATTTTGAGGTCCGTGCATCTGCCGCTGAAATGCTGGGGTCTATGGGCAACTTAGTAGCGAAAACTGTAACCTTTGCCTTTCGGGGTTCATATAACTTTACCATAGTTAAAACCCTAGTTCTTTTTTGGAGCCAGGATATTCAGCCCCTAATAAGGTAAGGAGGCAGTCGAAGCCGTACCGAGACTCGGAACAGCTTTACTGGGTGACCCTCATTATTATGTCAAACATTGCGCCGCCTTCGCATTGGGCGAAATCGGCAAAGAGGCAAGCGAAGTTGTGCTGCTTGAGATCCAGAAGGCTTTGGGCGATTCTGATACATGGGTCAGAGTCTTTGCTTGTGAAGATACATTGAAGTTTATGGGCAAAGAGGCAAAGGCCGCCGTGCCAGATCTCGCAAAGGCATTGGAGGACTCAGAGGTGGATGTGCGCAGAGCTGCCGCTGAAGCATTGCGGTCCCTTGGCGTGGAGGCAAAAGAAGCCGTCCCGAAGCTTTTCGAGGCCTTGGTCGATTCGGATGCTTCCGTCCAAGCACATGCAGCTGTGGCACTGGGGCGCATGGGCCTTTTCAAAGAAGCAAAGGAATCCTTGCTGCGGAAACTCCGGAAGGATTTGCATGACACGGATGAAGAAGTCCGCAAACGTGCTGCTCTGGCAGTGTGGAAAGTAGGCGAAAAAGGGTTAAAGTTGACTGAAGCTGTGCCGGAGCTCGCGAAGGCATTGGAAGACTCTGATTCTTCTGTCCGCTATTATGCCGCTGGAGCATTGGCACTCATGGGCCAAGAGTTGGACGAAGCCGTGCCAGAGCTCCTGAAGGAGTTGGACGACCCTAGGGCCGAAATCCGTATCCATGCCGCTGAAGCAATTGGCTCCCTTGGCAAAGAGGCAGATGAAGTTCTGCATCAGCTCCAGAAAGCCGCCGGCGACCCTGATGCCCGTGTGCAGGGAGCTGCCCTTTCAGCCTTGAAAGCACTCCGGGGAAAGGTGCTGCTAACTTCATCAGGCTAAATGCCTTGTCGATGGAGTTTGCCATCATACGGAATGTCAAAAATCGATTGCAACGGCGGAGAGAGTGCATGCGCCCGATGATGATGATGAAGATGATGAAGATGATGAAGAAGATGATGATAATGATGATGATGATGATGATGGCGATGGTTATCTTGATGGTCAGCCAGGCCAGCACTTTTGCTCCTGGTGGTGCTTTGCGCTGTGCTCGCGACGCGAGGCCGGACTGTCTGAACGTTGTTCTCGTCTTTCCAAGAAGGCCGAAACCCTAAACCTTAAGCCCCAAACCCCTAAACCTCAAAACCCTAAACTCCTACACCTTGAACCGTTTGAACCCCTGAACCTTAAAACCCTAAACCCCTATAAACCTTAAACCCTAAAGGGTTCAAGCGTATTGGGCTTCATGTGGGTTCAGGGTTTGCTTACGGTGGGGTTTTGGGGGGGTTTTAGGGTTTGCGGCTTTAGGGCCCTTTGATGGTTTAGGGTTTAGGGTTTAGGGGGTTACCTCTAAACGGGTCTCCGCCCTTTTAAGGGCTCTATGAGGGGCTTCAGGTGTCCTAATCGTCAGGCAGGCCTGCTTTAGTCGTATTTGGGTAGTATACCCATAGACTCCATAATAGTTCCTTTTGGGGGTTACCTTATAGGATCCTAAATACAAAGCACAAGAAGGAACTACTATGGAGCCTATGGGTAATGTAAAAACGGTATGTAGACGCCCGAATAATCGAATACCAAGCCCCCTGTCTTTGGGGGCCTTACTATACATGGACCCCCATTATAATCCCATTTATGGTTCAGGGTTTAGATCCCCACTATAATCCATTTTTGGGTTTAGGGTTTAGGGTTTAGATCCCGATTATAATCCCATTTAGGGTTTAGGGTTTAGATCCCCATTATAATTCCGTTTAGGGGGTTTGTTGGTTTGACCTTTAGTTGCTTCGTGAGCTGGACAAGTTTGTGTGCGCGTGTGGGTCTCTTCCGAGGGATGATTTGGATTCAGGGTACTTGTACAAGTGTTATTCGATATAGGGGCATGAATATTTTCCTACATTGTTCCTCAGGGTTCACTGTAGACTTAAGGTAGTGGTACAACCCCAGAGCCCTGTTCAGTCCTGTTCCATTTTTCAAGGCCCCTCTCTATGAGGACCTAAACCCTAAACCCCGAATTATAATTGCAAGAAGCTCTCTTCGAATCAATCTCCCAGCAGTTGGGTTTGGAAGTAGTCGTTGGTAGCGCTCTCAGCCTGAACCCCTGAAAACCCTATAAACCACCCAAAAAACCCCTAGAAACGAACTGTTCAGGGCTGAGGGCGTAGCATTTCGGGTAACCAGAACCTAAGCACCTAAACCAAGAGAAAGGCAGCTAGGCTGGGGGCCCTGTATGCTTAGTATGGTTACTATTTCTGTATATATAGTTACTATTGGGGCCCGAATAACTACTTAAGCCCTTGTTGGTGAAGCTTTGCTGAATTATAGTTTAAAGAGCCCAATACCTTATTCTAGGCATTTCGGCCCCTACATTTAGTAGTATCCCCTTGGAGTCTCCAATATAAGCGGAATATGGTATGCCCCAAAACACCCTTGACATTTTCCAGGCCCTTATATCAAAGCCCACAAACCCCTTCTCATACGCTTTTTATAGAACTCTTTAGAGGAAACCCTTGCCGGAACCCTATTCTTGCTAATGTGATCCTCCCCATAGTCTCCATTGCAGGTCCTATAAGGTATCCTTAAAAAGAACTCTAAACCCTAAATCCTAGTCCCATATCCCTAAACCCTATAGACCCCAAACCCTAAAACCTAAATTCTAAATCCTGAACCCTGGCAGAATGCAAGGGACCGTGATCGATGACAGCGATTCCGATGGGCCGTCCAGGGCCTCAGCCAAGGGTCGTTCTCTAGACGGTTTAGGGTTTAGGGTTTAGGTTTAGGGTTTAGGGGGCTTATAGGGTGTATAGGGTTCTTAGGGTTTATAGGGCTTATAGCGTTTATAGGGTTTAGGGTTTAGGGTTTATGGTTTAGGTTTAGGGTTTAGGGGGCTTATAGTGTTTATAGGGGTTTTAGGGTTTATAGGGCTTATAGGGTTTATAGGGCTTATAGGGTTTATAGGGTTTATAGGGTTTAGGGCTTAGGGTTTAGGTGAGCTGCTCTGTGGTTCATGTAGGAGCCTAAATAAGTACCAAGACTAGTTTGGTGGGTTCCATATTATAAGTTAATATAAGTACAGTATAAGGGGCCCCAAATCCCTATTCCAAGTATCAAATCCCCTACATTAGCTGCTTTGTGGTCACAGGATATAGGGTTTAGGGTTTAGGATGTAGGATTTAGCGTATACGATTTTAGGGTCAAGGGTTGAGGATGCGGAGTTTCGGGTCAGATATAGGGTTCAGGATGTAGGATTTAGGATATGGGGGTTTTAGGGGGGTTAGGATGCAGAGAGGGCTGTTCAGCGTCTCCGGTTAAGGATGCAGCTGTCTTGGGTTAAGGATGAGGGCCCGCGGTTGATCTTGGGCGCTTTGTAGGTGTAACACATCTACAGGGTTTAGGGTTTAGGGTTTGATCTACATAGTGTTCTCTACGTAGTGTGCAGTTTTTTTTGCCAGGATGCAATAAAGTGTTTGTGTTGGGTCAGAAAGCTACTCAGGAATCCCCGCTGAAGCTCTAGGACTCTAGGAAGAGCCGGGAATCCGAATCTGGGGGAGGTAAAGATAAGCAATGCCTAGACCCCCAAAGAACCTACCATTTTAAGGACTTATGTAAGGAAATCATAATAAGGAGCCCTAAAAAGGGAGGTTCTTAAGGGTCCAGGTATGGGTAGTTCTACAAATCAGGGTCCCTTTTGAAGTCTCCAATCCTTGCAAAAAGGACCTGAAAAGGGACCCTACAGTAGAAGCCCAAAAGTTGGAAACCCAATAGCCTCAATCCTTAAGAGTAATGTATAGGGAATCCCAGCACTAATTGTCCTTAATCCGGTTTCCAACTTTTTAGGGTTCACGATGATTTAGAGAACTACCAGTATTCTTCCTGAGGGCTCCTTGCTACGGTTGATGATTCAAATCCTGCATTACCCATAATAAGGAATATACAATAATTCCCATAGTTTAGGGTTCTTAAGGTAATGCAGGATTTATATCATCAACAGTATTGCACATCTCTCATTGTCGCTTAAACTGTACCGGAAACCTTGTCTAAGTACTGACGTCCTAGACTCCCCGGAGAGTGCACCCTAAACCCTAAACCCCTAAACCCTAAACCCTAAACCCCCTAAGCCCTAACAGTGGAGAGCTTACCCTGTCCGCAGAAGACGAACCAGGAGATGAGGGTGATGGTAATGAAACAGAGGATGACAGGGGTGTGTGTGTGTGTGTTTGTGTGTTTGTTTGGTTAGGGGTCCCTAACTTATAGGCCTTGATTATGGGTGAATTTTTGATGGGACCGGGATATGCATATCCTAGGGACCGGGATATGCATATCCTAAGTGTTGCGTCTTTGCTTGTTTTTGATTGGTGTGATGATGGTAAAACCTTGCGGCGATCGAGACTGCGCGAGAATGGGGAGTCGGCCGCGGCAGTCGACAGCATCAGAAGCAACAAGAGCCAACAGTACGAGCGCAAAGGGTCTAATTACGGTTTAGGATTTAGGGTTTAGGGTTTAGGGTTTAGGGTTATTCCTAGGATAGAAGCCCCTACTTTCTAGCATATGGATACTTCGGACAAGGTGTGGAGGACAACAGCTTTCCTACATCGTACGAAATTTAAGCAGCCAGACCTTGCGACAGCTGGCGAGGTTCGCAATCATAAGGTGTAAAGGCTGGTGCTGACGATTTCTTGACGGAATACAGTGATGACAAACAAGATGAAAACAAAGATGAACACGAAGGTGACAGTGCCGATGCTGCGTCGAAAGCTTTGCGTGCATTCGAAGAGAGACTTCCCAACAGCCCTGAAAGCCACACCCCTAACCTCCAGCCCCAAAGCAAGAACAGCAAAGCAGCAGCAGCAGCAGCAGCAACAACAACAACAACAACATTTCATTCTCGCAGCAGGAGACGTCTCCGGTTGGTGTGAAACTTTTCCTCGCTTAGCGAAACAACAGCAGCAGCAGCAGCAGCAGCAACCAAAATTACACACAACAAAGCAGGACACAAGTACAATCTACGCACCCCGTCGAACCTAAGAGAAAACAGAGTCTACATCGCAACGGATTCGCCCCAAGAGCAACAGTAAACAGCAATGAGCATATTTAAGCCCCTTAAACCCAAAGAAAACCCTTAATTCCTAAACCTAATAACCCCCAAACCCGAAACCCCAAGCCCCAAAAACTTCACCCGACAACCCCAAACCCTAACACACACACACACCCCCCCCCAAACCCTAAACCCTAAACCCTTGGATTTGCAGGCGGAAAAAGGAGCTCAAAAAACAAAAAAAAACCCTAAGGAAGTCATTGGAGCTGATGATGGAGGCTGAAGAGCTGCCGACCTGGGAATACGTCTACCAGGGGGTCGGGGCGCCTGAACCCGGGGGGTCACAGTTTAGGGGTTTAGGGTTCATGGGTTCCTTTAAGGGTTCGGTTTCTTTTAAGGGATCTATAGGGTTTAGCGGTTAGGGGTTTAGGGGTTCAAGGGTTTAGGGGTTTAGGGGTTTAGGGTAAGGGAGTTTAGGGATTTAGGGGTTAAGGGCTTCGGGTTAGGGGTTTAGGGTTATTAGGGTTTGGGGACCCTGAACCCTAAACCCTGAACCCTAAATAAACCCTAAACCCTAAACCTTATAAACCCAAAATCCTAAACCCTATAAACCCTAGCCACCTTCTGGATGAGGTGTTTTTTTGTTTCATGGCTGCAGGGCTTGCCCCGCTTCGGGGCCTCGGTTTGCTGGGAGTTGGGTGCAGGGATGTTGTGAAGGGTTTGGGCCCTACCAGGGTTTAGGGGCTTAGGGGTTAGGGGATTTAGGATTTAGGGTTTAGGGTTTAAGGGGTTTGGGGTTTAGGGCCCTACACCCTAAACCCTAAACCGTGAGGCTTTACCGCTTAGGGTAAGGGGTTTAGGGATCTAGGATTGCTCCATGTTGTCTGCAACGCGTAGGGTTTGTAGGGGCTGAAGTGTTCGGGCACTTTAGGTTAGTTTTAGGGTTTACGGGTGTTTCAATTAGGGCTTGAGGGTGTTACAATTGGTGTTGAAGGGTATTTTAATTAGGGTCTAAAGGTGTTTCAATTAGGCGTAGGGTGTATGCGGGTTTTAGTTCTACTTTTGCATTAGTTGTTTTTTCTGTGTGTGTGTGTGAGATGTTAGGCTTCGGGGGCTGCGTGGAGGATTCTGACAACGGTTCGGTTCCGATATCAGGTGTCTATGGGGAGCTAGGCCGTTGTTTAGGCTTTAGGGTTTAGGATTTATTGGGTGTTGATTTGGGCCTAGGGGTGCATGGCTGTTTCGTGGTTGATCTTCTCTTTTTACGAGCCTCCACAGAAGTTCAACTCTCTGAAGGGCGACCCCGCACCAAAAAATAGGTTTGAAGCCTTATAAGCCCTAAGCCAGCCGAAGCCAAAGTTCCGCAAAAGGCCTCGAAAGCATCCTAAATCTAAGTAAGAACCGACGGGCACTCCGGGAAATCGTCCCAGCTCGGGCGTTTTGTTGCCACAGCTGTTATGCCAGGCTGTCGCATGATGGAGTTGTTGTTTCTCTGTGCTTGTGTTGAATTGTTCCCCTAAACCCTAAAACCTAAACAGAAGAACGGGGGGAATGGGAAGGGCTTACATACCAAGGCATATATGCACGGCTACTTAGGGGGACCCTGAGTTGGCAGCCGTGTGCTCAAGTGAGGGACGGAAGAGCCCCGCCTCCAAAAATCCCCGTTATATCCCCTTATTTGGGGATCCTTATAACTTA
>CAJNJA010043253.1:0-27227 GCA_905231915.1 Symbiodinium necroappetens | reverse complement strand
AGGCAAAGTGAGGCTCGTTGGGCTCTTCTGAAGCCCTCCACCCTGAACCCCAAACCCTAAACCCGAACCCTAACTCCCTAAACCCTAGACCCCTAAACCCTAAACCCTAAATCCCTAAACCCTAAGTCCTAAACCCTAAACCCCTAAACCCTAAACCTTCAAACCCTAAACCCTAAAACCCTAAACCCTAAACCCTAAATCCCTAAACTCCTAAACTCTAAGTCCTAAACCCCAAACCCTAAACTCTCGACTCTCGGCTCCGGGCGCTAAACCATGGAAACCCGCGTGCCGCAAACCCTGGAGCCCAAAACCCTCAATGCATCCGAATCCTAAGCCCTGTTTAGGGGTTTAGGGGCTTTAAGGGCTTTAGGGGTTTTCGGGTTTAGGCTTTAGGGTTTTCGGGTCCTAACCTTAAGGACGAAATCAACCCCAAAAGGGTTTAAGGTTCATGTAGCATATATAGGGATGCATAGCATAAGGGTACAGGGCACCTACTTATAAGGGCCATTTGCTCCCCAAGGAACCTAAAAGCCTTAAACTCTAGAACCTCAGAACCCTACACCCAACACGTACTTCCTAAACCTCAAGCCCCCTGAACCCTACACGCTGGACCCCGAAAACCCTCAAAGTTGAACCCATAAAACCGGAAGCCCCTATATCCCTAAACTCTAAATCTTAAAGAACCCCAAACCCCATGTGCTTCCTAACCGAAATCCCAGTACCGGGGTCTTGATGGCTTCGGTGTAAATGTTCAGTACCACACTGCTAACTAATATCACCTTAGTACCTAGGCCTTAAGCCCTAAACCCTGAAACGTAAACCCTGAACCCCAACCCTAAACCTGAACCCTAAACCCTATAAGCCCTATACACCCTATAATTAAAACCTATAAACCCTAAATTCCTAAAAACCTAAACCTAAACCCGATGAACTGCTCGAAAGGCCTGCGTAAAGGCGACTTTGGCCTCAGCTGCAAAGTGGGTTTAGGGGCTTAGGTGTTCCTTGAGATTTAGGGCCCTAGGGTTTAGGGTTTAGGATTTAGAATTTAGGGCTTAAGCTTCAGGTTTTGGGGCCATGCTAGGGGTTTACGGGTTAGGTTTGTGCGCAAAGTTTCCTTGGAGGTCCCCGGATCCTCGGGGGCTTCTGTGGTAGGGTTTTTTAGGGCTTAGGGCTTATAGGGCTCAGAGTTTCGGGTTGTGCGTTGAGGCTTCACGGTTCGGGGTTTAGGTCTAAGGCTGTGACCGGTTGTCATCTGGCAAACCCATTTTATGATCAAGAACTTCCCAGGAACAACAGCTTAGGGGCAGAATCTAAACGATAAAGCGTCCCGCAGATCAGGATGCCGCTTACAAAACCAGCAGCATCCCACCAACGCGACTTTAGCCCATACCTACCCCCTGGACCCTGACCTTTAAACCGTAAACCTTGAACACCATGCCGCCCCCCAAACCCGATATGAGAGATATGAGTACTTGTTCAATGTGTGGACACTTGCTACAGCAACACAGCCAGCTTAGGCTAAGGTCTAGGGTTTTGGGTTACCAGCTGGGGGTTCAGGCACCCAGGACAACGGAGCACACTTCAAGGACCCCTTAAAGGAGCCCCCGAAGGCGTTCGACAGTTCTCCGGAAGCTTCACTACTTCAGTGGAAAACAGACGGGCGTGCATGAAAGCTACATTGATATTTCCAGAGATCACCTTACCTCCAAAGTGAGCATCCGTGCCCATCAGACACCTCCAGAAACGACTCTAAAGTCGATTTTTGGTGAGCAGATACCGTCGGATAAGGCCGATGTTGGTCCTTTGAAGTCCCACCACCAACCGACAGCGCACTCTCTTCTGCACCATTTCTTGGTAATTTCCTGAAGGGATGCAGGAGGAAGGGTTTTTTCGCCCCTGGACCAAAGGCCTCCCGGCCCTCCTTCTTTGTGGAAAGTATGGCTCGTCCTTGGCCCCATAGAAGCACCAGGAGCCCTGGACTAAAATCACGGCTTTGCGTTTAGGGTTTAGGGTTTAGGGCTTAGGGTTTAGGGCTTAAGGCCTAGGGTTTAGGGTTTAGGGGTTAGGGTTTGAGGTTTAGGGTGGTCTAACATCACGGCCTGTTCAACTTCTCGGCCTTCAAAATTGGCCTCCTGCCCCAGTTGTCCTTCAACCGCAAGGCTTCACCGTAGCCTGGGTTTAGGGTTCAGGTTTTAGGGTGTAGGGTACAGGGTTTAGGGTGTAGGGTTTAGGGTGTAGGGTTTAGGGTTTAGGGTTCAGGGCTTAGGGTTTAGGGTTCAGGGTTGAGGGTTTAGGGTTCAGGGTTTAGGGGGGTCGGCTGCGTCCGACTCAACCGCATCAAAGGACAGAGCTTCGTCGTGCTGCCGTTTGCAGAACTGTAACAGCTACAGCAGTTACAGTGTTACAGCCTTACACAGACTACAAGGCGACTTGTGACTTTAGTAACGTTAGTAATCAGGCTTTGGCTCCGAGAATGCGAAGGATCCGCAACCTGCAAAGACTATGCGAACACTGTGTCTGGCATATCCTGGTAATGTGACATCGTGTAGCTTTACACCTAACCCCTAAACCCTGAATCCTATACCCTAAAACCCCTGAACCCTAAAATCATCGCAGCTCAGTCGCACCCAGTCGCACCGCAACATTTGTTGCACTGTCCCCATCGAAGGCTACGAGACCTCCAAACGGGTCCTGGCAGTGAGGCAGGAGCCGGACACTGAAACCCTAATCCACTCAAACCCTGCTTAGGTTTTAGGGTTTCGGGGTTTAAGGGTTTAGGGTTTAGGGGTTTAGGGTTTAGGGGTTTAGGGTTTAGGGTTTAGGGTTCCTTACATCCGAACCATGATACCGGAAAGCCGAACATGACTTAAACCTGCCTAGGTCCTGGACCCCGATGCAATCACGAAGTTAATCCCTTCTCAGTGCTTCGAATCTTTTACGCCAGCTCCCTCGCAGGTCGTCCTATGGCGGATGATATAAATCCTGCATTACCCATAATAAAGAATGTACCACAATCCCCATAATTTAGGGTCCTTAAGGTAATGCAAGGTTTGTATCATCAACTGTATCTCCCAGTTGTCCCCCATCAACAATACAGAAGGGTGCAGAGGATCCAATAATTAGGTGCTTAGGTCTGGGACGGTAGGTATGTAGCTTAGTTAAGAGTTCATAAGCACAAAAAAGTGTACACTTTCAGTTCAATAAGGGATCATACTATCCCAAAAGTTTTGTGTAGTAATCTAGCTACTAAGGTAGGTTACGATTTGGGAGAGCATCTAATTATCAGGTACTGGGGGCCCTCAAGGAAAAGAGACAACCAAAACAAGCACCTTCACGAAGGCTTGAATTCATTTTGGGGGTTGCGGACTCGCCGTCGTTCGAGTGTGGGGTTTACAGCTTAGGGCTTCACTTGTTTAGGGAGGGTTTCAAGCTGCAGAGTTGAAAGTAGAAACCTTCAACACCATGTTACAGCAATCAAGCCCTATAGAGCGCTTAAGTATAGCAACCCTTTGCTACAGTAACAGTCTAAGTCTCAAGGGCCTCTATATTGAAAATCCTAAACCCTAAACCCCTAAACCCCTAAACCCTAAACCCCTAAACCCCTAAACCCTAAACCCCTAAACCCCTAAACCCCTAAACCCTAAGGCCCCTTAATATTGAAAGGCTTTAGGTCTTAGGGGTTTAAGGTTCCCTAAAACCCTAAACCCTAAACCTTAAGGCCCCTTAATATTGAAGGGGCTTATGGCTTAAGGATCCGAGCCTGGTCGTCGGGACTTTTGACGATGGGATTCCGAACGAACTTGACGATCTCGGCCTCGAGCTCTTCGAAGTCAATCTTCCTGGCTTAGACTCCATAAGGGCTTAGGGATTAGGGTTTTGGGTTTTAGGGGTTTGGGGTTTACGTGTTTAGTGTTTGGGGTTTAGGGTTTTGGGGTTTCGGGTTTTAGGGCTTAGACTATAGTGTAGGAACCTGATTAAGAGACCCTGGCCCTATAACCCCAATATATTAGGGTTCATAATATTAAGAACCCTAATAAAGACCCAGGGTTTCTTAATCAGGTTCCTACATTATAGGGTTTATAGGGTGTATGGGGTTTTATACGGTTTAGGGTTTAGGGGTTTATAAGGGGCTATTCAGGCTGTTAAGGGTCGGATGATGGAGCTTTGCAGGGCTCTTTACAGGGCGTTTCTTGCGGCGCCTAAGCGTCAATGAGCTGTAAAAGGCATCGATGGAGAACTCATAAGGTCTTCCGATTAGGCTGCTATAGACAATTTGCAAGGCCCTAGAACTCAATCAATCTTCCTGGGTGTGGTTAGGGGTTTATAGGGCCGTTTATTGGGCTATTATGGCGTGCTGAGAAAGCTTGTCTGCGGTTAGTGTTGGTTTAGCAGGCTGTAAACACTGTAAGCGCCCATAAAACAGCTTTACGGGCGTTTACAGCCTGCTCAACACCAATACCCCGGCCTGAAGCAAAGTCCTGTGTTGGGGCGTAGAGTTGAGGCTCCGGGGTCGATCTGGGCAGTGTGGAAACATGAAGCCTCTCCATGTAAAAAGTCACCACTAGACCCAGGGGGTCCAAAGTACCTATATAGTAGAATGTAGGGCTTCTATATTAGGAATTGCTATTATGATTTCGGGACGTATGCCCCATAACACTACCCAGGACCCTTTGGGAGAGAACCCCAAAGAACTCCCCTAGGCCCTAAGCCAAATCGGTCTAGTTAGCGGCCTTCGAGCCCGAATCCTAAGGATCTCAAAGCCCTAAACCCTCATTCAAGCCTCGAAACCCTGAAGCCCTAAACCTACACCAAACTAATCAAGAGAGACGAAACAAGACGTAAAGGCATCCTTCTGGAACTCAGCTTCTCGTACAGGCATCCTTATAGGAAGCCGCAAGGCATCCTTCCTAAAAATCTTGAAAGTAACCATCAAAGTTCAAAGGAACCCACCCTAAACCAATAACTCCTAAACCCATAACTCCTACCAACTCCTACCCCTCCCCCCCAAAAAAAACAAACAAAAACTAAACAATCCTAACCCAAAACTCTAAACCCCTAACCCCTAACCCCTAAACCCAAAAGCACAACGGCCCTTGTGGGTAGTCGGGCGGCCAGTTCTTGGGGGCAGCGAGCTTCGAGCGGCAGTCCGAGGTCTGCTTTTCCTTTGGAGCCCCAGGGCTTGGGATCTTAGGGGTTTGGGAGCTTAGGGGTGTAGGGGTTTGGGGGTCTAGGGGTTTAGGGTTTAGGGGTTCAGGGGTTTTGGGGGGCTTAGGGGTGTAGGGATTTAGGGTTTAGGGATGTTAGGGGTGTTAGGATGTTAGGGGTTTAGGGGTTTGGGGCGCTTAGGGGTGTGGGGGTTTAGGGCTTTAGGGAGCTTAGGGGTGTAGGAGTTTAGGGGTTTAGGGGTTTAGGGTTTGAGGGTTTAGAGGTTTAGGGGTTAGGGTTTAGGGTTTAGGGGTTTAGGGTTTAGGGGTTTAGAGTTTAGGGGTTTACGGGTTTAGGGACTGGGCGACTTGCTTGTACCAACTACTTAGACCAGTCTTGTCCCCTAGAATGAAACCTCCTTGCTTCTTGCAGGGTGCTCTTGCTTCGAGCAGGCTGCCGCTGATGCAAGGTCTCAGTAAGCACCTTGTGATCTCGGAGTATACATCGCACTTAGACGCGATCTGAAGACATGCACCTAAATCAATAAACAAATCGTTGGGGCTGCTTTGCTTTGTCATGAAGGGTTGCGTCAGGGCTTATGGTTTAACGCCTAAGGCGTCTGGCAACGGCGCTAAGTTCTTAAGTCCAAGCTCGCAAAACCAAATCGTTCAAGCCTCCACAGTACACCCTCAAGGTGCAGAAACCTGAACCACAAGCTCTGAAGGTTTAAGGGCTTAGGTGGTTCAAGGACCCCCCTATGCCCTAAACCTCTAAATCCTAAACCCTAAACCGTGCAGGCCAGGAGCATCGCTGGCCTTATCCTTGTGAGGCAAGTCGGATTTCTGGGGCGTCTGTCGTCCATGTTTGTTTCTTTGTGGATCCTACCTTAAACCCTACCTAGACCCTTAGATGCAGTACCTTTAATTGGATGACTCCATTGGATGACCTATTTTATGGTTAGGGTCCTATAATAAGAAACTAATGTAACCTCGAACGCTGGCAACCTCAAAGCCTTTAGAGACGTGAAAGGCTAGAGCTCTTAACTCCAGGGTTTGGCGTAGTATAGGCCCGAGGCCCCAGTGAAGGATCACCGGCTATTAAAACAGGGCTTTACGGGGTATTACGGTTGATGATATAAATCGTGCATTACCTTAAGGACCCTAAACTATGGGAATTATGGTCTCTTCCTTAGTTATGGGTATCCGTATGACAGTGCTTTTCTAATATTGAGACCGCCGCTATATTAGGTTCAGGCTGATCGGCACAAGGACTAGGGTAACAAAGGCTCATCAGCGATCTTCGGACGTTCCTCAGCTAGAAACCCATGTCAAGTCCGGTGTGCCTAAAACCCGAAACCTAAAACCCCGCAACCCGAAACTCGAGTCGTTCTTTCTAGAACCGAAATACCATCCCATGGGTGCGCCTTGTAGTCCTAAGTTATTTCGGGTACAGGGCCTGCCCTGTAGATCCTAAGCCCTAAACCCATCTTCGGGCAAAGAAGGACTGCGGAGGCAGGGGGAAAAACATTCACATTCTGAATTCAGGTTTGTTCCTTCTGGATTTACAGAGCAATAGAGCCCCGAAAACCCCAACCTCTAAACCCTTCATGCCTAAACCCTACATATCCTAAATCTGAGTCTGGGGTTTGCCGGAAACAGAATCGGCATGGGGTTTAGGGGTGTAGAGGTTTAGGGTTTTGGGCTAGCCTTGAATCCCAAACACGATCTTCGAAACCGGATACAAGTCAAGGCCTAAACCCTAAACCCTAAACCCCAAACCCTAAACCCTAAACCCTAAACCCTAAGCCCCAAAACCCTAAACGGAACTCGAGGCTGCTGGAGGCTTCTGGGAGGGGTTCGGGCTTAACGGCTTTTGGGGTTTGGGCTCTTTGGTCTAAGGGTTGTTGGGGGTTCCGGGCAATGCGGGGCTTTGTAAATTTGGGGCGGTAGAGGCTTACATCTTGCGTCGGTTTCCGGTTGGGGTCGAGGGCCTGGTTTCGGTGTTAGGGGTTCAATTCTTGGGATTTGGGAGTCAGGACATGCCTAGGGGCCCTTGTGGAGTCTGTGGAGAGACATCTCACCAACCCCATTCTATTCGAAAAGTAGCATGGCAACCCTTTTATACCCTGAGATATATTAAAACAACTTAACACAATGTAGCTTCCCCAGTAGCCCCTCAATAAGACGGGTCCTCTTTGTCGTACTTTTCGTACTACGGGGAGACCTCGACGCTAAACCCTAACCCTAAACCCTGATCTCTTTTATGAATTATAGAAAACGTTCAACAACTCTTTCTGGACAGGCATCTGGCTTCGTCGTGGCATGAGGCCCCTCTGTAGGATCGCCTCGGAGAGAGACAAGGGCCCGGACTCTCAGCTAAGAAATATAAGTTAGTACAGAGTTTAGGGTTTGGGCTTACAGTAGAAGCCCAAAAGTTGGAAACCCAATAGCTCAATCCTTAAGAGTAATGTATAGGGAATCCCAGCACTATTTGTCCTTTTTCCGGTTTCCAACTTTTTGGGGTTTACTATAGGGTGCGGAGTATAGGGGACAAGGAATGCCACTTCGTGTGGAGCACCTAGTTATTCCGTAAAGTAAGGAGCCCATGCCTTCTATCTACCCAAAGGCTCCTAAGTAGTTCCTTTTTGTGGTTGATATTTAGAATCCTATAAGGTATTCCCAAAAAGGAACTACTGAGGAGCCTATGGGTAAGGAATAATTATACTGTAAACACGGAGCGCATCATTGATTAAGGAATGTACCGTGAATTGAAGAGCCCCTAATGAAGGATCATACCGGAATCATACCGTTACCTGTAGAGCGAGCCTTCAAAATGTAGACTGTGGATTCATAGAGCCCCTTCTTTAAGGAACTTACAGTGATGGTCCGTACTATAATCCTGTATGGGGGGAGTGATTAACGAATCAGGGGTCTTCCTTTCTATATTTACGGCTTATTCCTCAACTTACAGATATCTGCAAGGATGCAAGGGCTTAGCTGGGCTCTGCTTGCGGTGTAGGGTTTAAGGTTAGTTTGCCAGTTAGCCACCTTCTGGCTAGAAGTATCGCTTCAGTTCCTCGACGTTGGCACATACAATGCTGTTGCGGAGCTTTAAAGTCGCGACTTCTTTTGCCTGGGGCGGACAAGATGTTTCTGGGTGTCCACATCCCCTTGGTGTGCTTGCAGCTTGCTGTGGAAGTTTGAAGAGCTGGGGTCGATTGTGTGGCTCTATACTCCTTAAGGGCGAAATGAACCCCAAAAGGGTTTAGGGTTCATATACCATATAGGGATTCATAGTATAAGGGTACAGGGCCCCTACTTAAAAGGGCCATTTGGTCCCCAAGGTTAAGACCCTAACTCTTGTACCGGGAAATGAAGCTCTCGAAAACGACAGTTGCGTGCAGATGAGCATCTGCAGGATCAGGTGGCTCATAAGCACATGGATACCCAAAGTCTCTAAGCCATAGCTCCTGACTCAAAAAACCCTGAACCCTAAACCCTAAACCTAGGATTTTGTATGAGGCTACTTCTCCATTAACCCAGCATTGTATGTTCAGCTTGTTACCTAACCCCACGAACCCGCTAGCTTAAAGGCTGAAAAGTGAAAAACAACAACTCCAAACCACCAAACCCCAAACCAAAAGAGACATCCTAACTCAAACCCCAAACCTTGGGCCCGGGAAGCCGTGACATCTAAATCCACAAGAGCCTTATGGCCCCAGGGTTGGGGCTTGGACCTCCACCGGGTTTAAGTTTTGGCCCTAGACTACCTTCTCTGAAATCTCGCCTGAAGATCACTCTTAAAGGATGTTGAGATTTCGGTTGATGGGTGATTGCAAAGCCTCGGGGAGAACTGAAATCACCCTTTTGACCCGGCGTTTCCAAATCCAAGGAAGTCGCCGTAGCGATGAAGATCTTCGGCACTTGTCAGCTGGCCCACATCTCGGATGTGACGGCAGGCTATGTCAGGCGCTAATTCTTCTTTGTGGGTCAGTTGGCGTAGTGTCGTTACCGGTGTTCTTGTTTAGAGTCTCCGGGTCTCTATGGCTGTTGGTGCTTAGGATTATCTTCCTCATGGGTTTAGGAGTTCTACTTGCTATTTTTTTTGTGCAAGGTGTTGGGTAATCGTAACGCTGGGAGTATTGCGATTTTACCTTTAGGCCTTTAGGTTTGGACAGGGAATTCCGGACCTCTAGAAAACTTAGGCAGCAAAGGCCATGTATGAGGGTTCACGCATGTGTCCTGGAGATGGCATACACCTTAGGGTACAGGGCCCCTACATACAAGGGTCATTTGGTCCTCAAGGAAGAAATAACTCCATACCTAGCCGCTAGAAAAAGAGATTCTGAGAGCCCTAACCTGAAATCCTGCACTCCTCAACGCTAAACCCTAAACCCTAAACCCTCAACTTCAACCCCAAACCCTGAACCCTAAAACCAGAACCCTAAAACCTGAACCCTGAACCCTATACCTATACCCTAAACCCTATAAACCCTGAACCCTAAACCCTGAACCCTGAACCCGAAACCCTGAACCCTAAACTTAGCCCCATACTCCTCAAGCCCAGAACCCTCAACACCCCTAGGAGCCCCAGGCCGGCCCCTCAGCCTTGCGCATGCCCTACGGTTTAGGGTTTGGGGTCTCGGGTTTAGGATTTAGGTTTTGGGGTTTGGGGTTTAGGGTTTGGGGTCTAGGGTTTAGGGCTTGGGGTTTAAGGTTTACCGCGCACACCAACATCGGGAGAGCCCAAATACCTCCTCCCACTTTTTCGAAATGCTCCATATCTGAGGTGCAATCAGGGGCCTCAATAATCAAACTTTGGATCGGGCGTCTATTAAAATTTCCCATGAGCGAACAATTACAGTTATATAGTTCTATGAGGAAGGTAAACATGTAGCTGTAGCCCTAAATCTTGAGCTCTTGACAGTCCACCCCTGGGAGATACAGCTACACCCAGAAAGTTGGAACGGCATTCTTACTTCCCCAATAAGCCAGGGAAATGAAAGGTTAAACTTTCAGATTAGAAGAACCCACAAAGTTTAAAGGTTGGTTATTGGGGAACTACGCATTGTCCTCATACGCTTGAGGTACAGCAAAAGGAATCCTAGCACGAATCGTCCCTAACCCATTTTCCAACTTTCTGGGGCACAGCCAAAAATTCCTAAAATTTCCCACAGGCTCCTAAGTAGTTCCTTGTTGTGGTTTATAATCCTATAGGGTAATCACAAAAAGGAACTACTAAGGAGCCTATGGGTAATAACTAGCACGAACCGTCCCTAATCCATTTTCTAACTTTCTGCGGCCCATAAATTCCTGTAACTAATATTCTATCCTAAACCCTAAACCCTAAACCCTATAAACTCTAAACCCTAAATTCTAAACCCTAATACCGACACTCCACCCGTAACCTGACACCTGAAACTGAAGCCCGGTAGCCGGTAACCTAGACTTGCAACAAGGCCGTGTAGGATCTGCTGGGAGCTGAACCAGACCCTGAATCCTTAACCCTGCAATCCTAGTTCGTACAACTTACTCCAAACCCCTAAACCCTAAACCCCTAAACGCTAAACCCTAAACCCTTAAACCGTAAACCCCAAACCCCCTAAACTGCTGAACCCTGTCCCCGATTCCCGAACCCTACATCCTCAAAAGAACCCTTAAACGGACCCCTGGAAGGATCTATAGACCCTTCCGAGGGGTCCCTTTAAGGGTTTAGGGTTTCGATAGAAAGTGATCCCCTAATTTCGGACCCTATACTACTAAGGGGTACTTTATTGGAACCCCACAAAAAGGGATCTACTTTTGGGATCCTTCCGGGGGTCTGGGTTAAGGGACCCTTACTTAGAGCACCCCATAGCCTAGCACCCTAAACCCTCTGAAAAAAAAACCCAAAAACCCGGATCTAGAGCACCCCCTAGCCCCTAAACCCTAAACCCGCACTCTAAACCCTCTGAAAAAAAAACCGGAAGACTGCCAGGAGCCGGGCTGTCTGAATCTCGATACGCATGCCTGGAGATCGCCACTCGGCTCTGGGTTTAGGGCTTTGGGGCTTTCGGGTTTAGGGTTTTGTTTTTTTTTGGGGAAGGGGCTTCAGGGTTTAAGGTTTGGGATTTTGGGATTCTGGGTTGAAGGTTTTGGGGTTTGGAGTTTGGAGATTAGGATAGTCTGAGGCTTTCCTGGGCCCCCAAAGCAACCTACCTTGTTGAGGATTAAAAAAAAATCAAAACAGTAAAACCAAGGAGGATGGTTTTATAGGCTGTAAGGGGCTTGGGGTTCAAGAGGTTTTAGGGCTTGCAGGATTTTGACCTCCCGCCTGCGCTTATTTTGCTCCTTCCTTTCGTAGGAGGGGAGGTCACCGGGGACTCTAGAAAGCTGGTTCTCCAGTGTCCCCTTAAGAATAAGGGTAGCCTGTTTTCCTTGTTACCCTACACCCTAAACCCCTAAACCCTAAACCCCTCAACCCTAAACACTAAACCCCAAACCCTAAACCTCTAAACCCCAAACCCTAAACCCTAAACCCCTAAACCCCTAGAACCCTAAACAACGAAGAGACAAGTTGAGCCTGCACAACAAGCTTGGTCTTCCAGTGTTGGGTTCTTCGGGTGGGGTTCAAGGCTATAAGGGCTCAGGGCCGCTCAGGGGGCTCGGGGTGCAGGGGCTTAGGTTTTAGAGCTTTTTTGGGGTTAAGGCTCAAAGTTTAGGGCCTTTGGGGGTTTGGTTTACTTTGACTTTGTCTCATCAGGGCTTAAAAGCAATGTTCTATCGCGGGGACTGCAATCTACTTCAAGCGCTCACGATTGCCCTAAACCCTAAACCCTAAACCCTAAGCCCTAAGCCCTAAGCCCTAAACCCTAAGCCCTAAGCCCTAAACCCTAAGCCCTAAGCCCTAAACCCTAAACCCTAAGGCTTTATAGGGGGAGTCTCGGGGCTGCATTTTTTGGGTTGTACGGGGCTTCGTCAACAAGCTGATGCTGGCTTCTGTGCCTCATAAAAACCCTGAACCCTAAACCCTATAATAGGTTTGGGGCCGGAGACCTTTCAATCTCGGACATGACACGGGACCCAAGTAACAGAAACATGGGCATGCCACGATACAAACCTAAACCCTAAACCCTAACGAACAGATTCCAATTCCGGGCATGCTTGAACCATTCAACCCCGAGACATAAGGATTCACAGACTCCCACCAATCAAACAAGCTCTCTAGCTTGCTTGGCGATAGCCCCATTCCCGCTGCATGAGCTCCCCTCACAAGCTGCAATCTGAATCGAAACTCCTTAGCAGCTTTAAGTGTGGTCCGCCTCTGGTACAACCTCGCATTTCAGATTCTAACCCTAAACCCTGAACCCTGAAGAGTTTGAGGGGTCGAAGGTTCAGAAGTTGCGGAACACGGTTTAGGGCAAGACCGGAACACTCAAGACTCAGAAGGACGGACAGGGGATCCCATGGATTCCACTAGTATCCACTAGTTGGGATCCCTACGACACAGCTCGACATCAGAAAGGCACCCACTGCGAAACCAAACCTTACAGGAAGATGCCAAGCCTGAAACCTGCACCCTTTCGGTTCACAGATTGTAGTCTACAAAGTGAAAAGATCTTGAACATGGGAATGTTACTCCGAGGGAAGCGGCAGTAGATCTCAGGGTCACAAAATGATGTAGACTCCAAACCCTGAACCCCGCACCCTAAGCTCTACAGCCAGAACTTGCATCAGTTGCATTCAGACTACAAAAGTGCCCTGCAAAGCCCTGTGCTAACCCCGGTGACCCCTATACTAGTTACATCAGCTTTTCTGTGCAAGGTGCGCAGACAGCGCCAGGAGGAAGCTTGCGACGGTAGCCGGCCGCATGCTTCCCAAAAAACGAGGAGATGGGGATTTGGCGGATCTTGCTGTCTGGCTTGAAAACGCAGCTGCAGAAGCGTTTAGGGTGTAGATTAGGGTCTGCGGAGAATGAGTGCAGGTTCAGATCATCAAAAAGGGGCGCAACTCTCAACCAGTGTATGCAAACCACTCCATTATTTAATCATAGTGTTGCCCTGCGCATCCCTATCAGTGTATCGCAACATCGTTTTCTTCCCTTTGAATTCTACTACTTGGGTTGTACAAATGAAAAGTAAAGGTCAAGCCTGCATCGTGGAAACTGGTCCTGTAGTGCTGAACTATTAATGGGACTCTGCTGCCGCGTCAGACTGCAGGCTCAAGTTCGTTACAACTATTATGTAGTATACTATATCAGCACTCGCTGGTGATACCCTATGGGTCCAGGCACTGTGCCAAATACTAAACTGCATAGCTACGATTCTAAACCCTAGCACCACAACTGAAAGACAAAGCCTGAGCCTGAACCCGTATAGTGCTGTTCTGTATATGGGCTACAAAAGCCTAAACGCTACACCCCAAACGCCGAACCCTAAAACCCCAAAACCCTAAACCCTAAAACCCTAAAACCCTAAACCCTAAACCCTAAGCCCTACACCCAAATCATAAATTGGGGCTCCCACCGCCAACAATGGTTTGGTAGAAGCTCTCTGGCAGTTTACGCTAAGACCTCGACAAAGACTGGGCTTAATAAGACTTTTGAAAGCCTTAACCCCAAAGAACCTACCTTTTTAAGGAATCGTATAAAGAAACTCTAATAAGAAGCCGTAAAAGGGTAGGTTAAGGGGCATAGGGGTCTTGGTTTGAGGGTCTGAGGCTTTGGGTTTGAGTCTTTCGGCTCGGGGTCGAGGGTCACGCGAAAAAACAACAAGACAAACAGCAACAACAACCTACGTTGAGTCGATGTAGCGGCCTTAATAACTAGAATAGGGTCTTCGTGCCCATTATCCTATAAACATAGCAAGAAACCCGCCAAATAGTAGAAGTAATTATCAAGGCCCCCTACATAATTTGAACAGAGCTAAGCCCCTCCTGGAGTCTAAGCCCTGGGCTGGATAGGTCTTTGAATTCAGGCTTGCCCTAAGGGTCCATGTTCCCAAATAATTAGTACATACTTTGAAGCCTTAAAGTAATCCCTATTTGGGTACTTCGGGCCCAAAGTATATACTATTGGGGTACATGCATGGACCCTTACGGGTGGTAAAGGCAGTGGGTATAGGGTTCGAGGTCTTGCGGCCTCATGACATGCTCGCCAGTCAACCCTAAACCCAGGCCTCTAATCCCAAGAGCTCAACATAGGCTCCCCTAAACCCTGAAACCCAAAAACCCTAAGCACTGTAAATCCTACCCCTGAGCCCTGAACCCCTAAACCCTAGACCCTACCGTAAACCCTAAACCCCAAACCGAGTACACTTTGCCGTTGCATTGAATCGAGCGCAGGCCTTGCCAACAAGGACGGCAGGGGGTGAAACGATGCGTTGTGCTCTCACCCAAGCGGTTTAGGGGTTTAGGGTTTAGGGCCCTAGGGTTTCAGGTTTAAATTTAGGGTGTAGGGTTTTGTGAACCATACTGGACCATACCAGTCACGGCTTTGAAGTAACCAGGGAGAACAAAAAAAGTATCAACTTACTTCATGAATGGTCCCTTTAAGCAAGAGGTCCCCAAACAAAGATTCTTCAAGTTTGGTACTCCAAACCCACGCGGACTATTTGGGTAGTTGTCTAAATTAGGGTCCCTGTTTAGGGTCCTGTTTATACAGGTGCCGTACTATATTTGGGACCTAAACAGGGACCCTACTTTGGAGAACTACCCAGCTTGAGTGGACCTTGCAGCAACACTCAGTCGCGTTTACGGCCACATATGCGGCAAAAAATGGAGTCTCCCAGATACTGGTTGCCACACTGAGGGCAATGAGTCACCTCAGTCAAAGCAGCTTGGATGTTGGAGTAGCTGGTTCCTGGTGATTTGAGACCCTGGTTACCAATGCAAATGCTCCATGAATTTTCACTGGCTTTTTGAAAGGCCCTCATAAGATGTACAAGGCATTATTATAAGGGATTTGGGCTCCATAACGGTTATCTCACTAGAATCCCCAAGAATGTCCCCCAGCGATGCAGGGAGAAGGAATTCCCCAAGCAGCGTGGCGACACTGTGGGAGTTCTTACTTTGAGAGCCAGGCTCCATGTAGCAAAAACAAAAGGACTTAGGCCTGAAAGGGGGGCTCCCATGTAGGCACCCGTGGGCTCCATTATGGTTCCTTTTTATGGTTTTTATCTAGGATCCTATAAGGTGATCCAAAAAGGAACTACTTTGGAGCCTATGGGTATTTTTCAATCCTATCTATCTACCTATCGATCTATCGATCTATCTATCTATATATATATATATACTGACTATTTGGGTACATGGAGTGTTAGAGTCAGCAAATCTGAGCCATTCTGAAGAGCCGGGGGTGCAAAGACTGATACCCTTACGCAAGGCAGAAACTCGATGACGCAGTTTGAGTAACATGGGTTTAGGGTTTAGGGGTTTAGGGTTTAGGGGTTTAGGGTTTAGGGGTTTAGGGTTTAGGGGTTTGAGTAACATGAAGATTGTCTGCGGTGGCCTGAAGTGCAGGATATCATAACAAGAAGCCCTTAGAAATTGTAATATTCTGCAATCATGTATTACTCATGAGTTGTTTGCTAAATCAAGCAAAAGGCTGGGCCAAGGGCCCGATCGTCCCCCACGCAGAATCCAAACCCTCAACGTATCTCGGGGTTTGGCGAACTCAATGGGCGAGATCACGCCATCATGGTTTGTGTCGAATCGCTGAAAAAGCTGGTCCTCAAGGACAGAAGACGGATGTCTGCGTTTAGGGTAGCAATGGTAGCAACACAGCCTACTTAGAGGAGGGCTCTGGGGGGTTATACGGTGGTAGTCCTCAGTTTTCTGGTTTCTGGGCCCTGCAGGTGCTTAAGGCGTGGGAAGATGTTGTAGGAGGTTCGGTTTAGGGCTCGTGGATGCAAGGTGCAGGATGTCTAACTAAGGGTATTGTCGACTAGTTCCGTGCAGCAAAGCCGCCTCAGGTGGCTTGTTTGACCTGCAGTTTTGTAGGAACTGCTTTCACTGATTCTCCGAACTATAGTTATGCACAGGAATGGTGAAATACTCCCATGAAGAGGCCGGATCTATGACTTGAACTTGCATAAGCCTCGAACCTGCCAGGAATCTCCCGAACCCCATACCGGAGGTCCTTGGTGTAGCCTGCTTGTGGAATCAGGGCGTTGGAAGTCGCAGGAACGACCTGTAGTTTGGGATTCTGACAGCCTTTCATTTCGGCCTCAATTCCGATGGCATAAGGTGCTTTATGCCGCAGTATTGAACCCAAAACTCAAACTCCCAAAGCCCCCGCCCCTCTGAGTTTCCGTGACCATCTTACTCCCCAAAACTCGGTTTAGGGTTGATGGTTTAGGGTTTTGGGAAAATAGATGCTGAACTTTCAGCATAGTGCGACCCAAACAGAGTCAAGTCGGGAAGTTCGAATCAACTTTCTCGCATCTCCGCCAAGACCCACGGAACTATTTCCACGAGGCTCAGATGATAGGCTCCTTTCGGTTCGAGGCCGCAATCTCGTGTTATGTCGGAGTCGAAGATGCCGAGCTTAGAGAAACCCTACACCTAAATTCGACCGAGCACCCAGGCAACTGATGCCCTCAATGCGGAACGTCTGAACCCCCCTAAGCCCTAAACCCTAAACCCTAAACCCTAAGCCCTAAACCCTAAAACCTAAACCCTAACTTATCCCCCACAATCCTGAGCCCAAAAAGCGCCAAAACCAGCGACCTTTCAAGCCAACCCTGGTAGAACCTTTCGAAGTGCCTGTGGAAGGGCTGCTGGCAGCCGTGATGCATCTGCAGGCGCCTCTGAGAAAGCTGCAGGGTTTAGTGACTAAAGGGTTTAGGGTTTAGGGTTCAGGGATGCGAAGGGTTTAGGGTTTAGGGTTTGGGTTTAGGGTTTAGGTTTAGGGTTTAGGGTTTAGTGTTTAGGGTTTAGGGTTTAGGAGCAATACACCATGACAAGGACAATACTACAGCTAGCAACACAACCATCTACCGTGGCTGTTCGTGGCTACAGTTGCAACAGGAGATGGATGTCCCGACCTACATTTAGAACCGTCAATTAGTCACTCTCCATCAAGGCGTCTCATGACATCTGGCGTTTTCCTGGAGTTGTCAGAGTTGTCGGAATACTACTTCATTGCAGAGAAGCGGTAAGTCTAAATCCTGCATCCACTCTGCATCAGTTCAGCTGTGTCCATCGGGCGTGATGCTGTGCTAGCAGCCGAGCATTCCAGAGGAAGGGGTCTGTAACATCACATGAGTAGTTCTCGAAATTAGGGTCCCTTGTACGGCCCTTTATTTAAGGGTGCCGTACTATCTTTGGCACCTAAAACGGGACCTAATTTAGCGAACTAACCACATGCAGAATCTAGATGCGTGTCTCGGAACCAGTGGCTCAGAAACCCAGAAATTAGGAGGGCCTTTGGGTTTAGGGTTTAGGGTTTAGACAAACAAGAACTGCAAGATAGGAGCGAGAAGTACTTTCGGTTTTAGGTTGAGAGATTTAAGAACACTCCTCTTACGTCCCAAGCATCCGGAAGTCGACAAGCCCCGGCCGTGCCTCGATAGCCGAGCACTGAAACCCTAACTGCAAACACGGCAGCGGTTCAGGGTTTAGGGTTTAGGGGAGGCTGCACTTTAGTTGCTGAGTTCATAAGCACCCAAAAAGTGTAGACTTTCAGTTCTATTATAAGGGATCATCTTTATCCCAAAAGTTTAAAGTGTACTCATCCAGCTACTAAGTACAGCCAACAATCCCGGACCCCTTACAGGATCAACCCGCATCCTTACACTCTCGAAACCATCATACCGAAATGCTCTGAATGATCGGACCTGCCATAGACGTTTCAGGATCCGCACACCGACCTTCGAAGAACAGGTAGTGTCCTGTTCTTCGAAGGAGCACCCCGAACGAAAAACACATGACATGGGTACAGTAGGTCTCTAAATTAGGGTCCCTTTTAGGGTCCTATTTTATAAGGGCGCCGTACTAAATTTGGGACCCCCCCAAACCCTAAACCCCTAAGCCCTGAGCCCCCCTAAACCCTAAGCCCTAAACCCTAAACCCTAAGCCCTAAACCCTAAACCCTACACCGCCTTCGGAGCCAACCCCTCCACCATGCACCGGCTGACGTTGCAGGGTGCCGGAGCAGCGCCTGGCTTGAAAGACTTTTTTGGGGTATAGGGCTTAGGCTTAGGGTTTCGTGTTTAGTAGCGGGGCTTACGTACGGCTTCGTTGGCTTTAATTAAAGGTTTGCGGACTTGCTTTTTTGGAGGATGGGTTTTGACCCTAAACCCTAAACCCGTAAAAATTAAACCTCTAAACCCTAAACCCTAACCCTAAACCCTAAACCCCGAGGGATATTTGTAGAAGGTATCCCACGCCCCTCTTCTTGAGGTTTTGGGGTTGCCGGCCTTCGGGTGCGGAGGTTCGAGCCCTATAAAGCCTCAGGCCCTGAACCCTCCTGAAACTTCAGGGTTTAGGGGTTTAGGATTTGGGGGTTTAGGGCTTAGGGGTTTAGGGCTTAGGGGTTTCGGAGACTTGGGTTTCGGGTTTAGGGTTTCGGAGATTGCCTGGACCTTCCAACAACATGCCATACGTCGGGAGGACCAGTTATCGTTCTTCCCTTTAAAACGTTTTTGCGGTGTAGCGAAATACCGAGAGGTGCGATTGATGTGGCCTTTGCAGCGGAATATACCCTAAACCCTAAACCCCTAAACCCCTAAACCCCTAAACTATACCCCGTTATAAAAATTAAGCTACTTTAATGTACCGGGGGACGGCCCCGTGAGTCCTCTTTGGTAGGATTCTACAGGGGAAGACGAAACAACGAATAGGTCTGTCTGTGTACCCCTGTCCTGGTACCCTAGTCCTCAGCCCAGTTCAGGGTGTGAAGGGATCGTTCGTTCAGGGGCTCAGGGCTAAGAGGCGGTTGATGCTGGAGGGGCACGGTGGAAGATGGCGGGAGATACAGATGAGTTGGGAAGGGTTCTTATGAACGACGTTCCTCTTCAGATGATCCGATCTCCTACCCCGTCCCACTTTAGCACAATCACCGAAGGCAGCCCAGAACAACATCAAGGTCAATCTTTCGGCCTGCCACAGTAACCCCAAAAAGGTAAATAGGTTCTGCAGGGTCTAAATCGAGTCTAAACCCTCAGCCCTGATTTTTTGCTGGGTCTTGTGTCTCGGGGTTCCGGATTTTAGGCAGTGCTTGGGAAAATTCTGTGAGGGTTTAGGACCCTCATAAATAAATGTATGAACAGTTCTCTGAAGTAGGGTCCTTGTTAGGGTCCGTTTTATAAGGGTGCCGTACTATACTGGGGACCTACAATAAAGAGGGACCCAAATTTAGAGAACTACCCATATGCTGACAAGACTTATAGAAAACTAATAGAAAACAGATCCTGGAACACTCGCTCTCGAATTCGCCGGAGCGCCGGCATGGGCCCACTCATCTGGAGAGATCACGCCGTCATGGTTTGTATCCTCGTCGGCTTTTTCTACGGGCCGGGAGCAGGTTGTCTAGAACTTGGATGTTTAGGGTGTAGGCTTTAGCCTTTCGAAGGATTCGCAATGAAGTCAAATGAGGTCTCAGTAACCAAAAATCGTATGGGGTCGGCTTGCAAAAAAAGTTTGGGAGGCCTGGATAGCTTCGAAAAGTGTTGTGGATGTGTACCATCCCTAAACCCTAAACCCAAGGTTCTAAAGCCTCAGCCCGAGAGGAATGCTCTGGAACACCACGTAGTTCCTCAGGCAGATGGAAAGAGTGGTTTGATTTTAACTCCTATAGCCCCGAGAAGCCCCGATCTCGCCTTTTTGAGCCATACTGGAAGCCCCAAAGCCAGCAGAAAGCCCTAGAAACCCGCTTTCAAGGCCCCTGCACCCTAACCGTGTAGTACCCATAGGCCCCTAGGTAGTTCTTTTTTTGGGATGTGTGGGATTACCTTGTAGGATTCTGAATATAAACCACGAAAAGGAACTACTTAGGGGCCTATGGGTAAAGCCTTGTCGAAAGAAGTTCAACCTTAAGGACGAAATGAACTCCAAAAGGGTTTAAGGTTCATATACCATATCGGGATTATGGTATAAGGGTACAGGGGCCCTTACTTATAAGGGCCATTTGGTCCCCAAGGAAGTTGCCGAGCATCGATTTGCGCCATGCGGTTCATGCCTGCCCAGATCGGCACCGTTGACCTCACTTCGCAGGGGACCCGGAATGGCAAATTTTATGTTCGAAACCAAGTCGCGGGTAGCGTCACGTGAGTTGAAAGGAATGTGTGTGTGTGTATATATATATACATATATATATAGATAGAGATAGATAGATATGCACACATATGTACATATATATATATACATATGTGTGTGTGTGTATGTAACTATATACATGTATTTATAGACGTATATAGTATAATGATGAAGCCCAAAGGAAGGAATATCCCTGTAACATGCTTATGCTTATGTCCATTCTAAACAACAAGGACTAAACCCTAGAGCCTAAAGCCTAAAGCCTAAACCCTGAACCCTAAACCCTGAACCCTGAACCCTAAACCCTGAACCCTGAACCCTGAACCTAAACCCTGAACCCTAAACCTTATAAATCCTTTTGGGGCTCATTTCGTCCTTAAGGAGGTAGACTCTTCCTGCCAGGAGACTCTGGAGCAGGTACGGCGGTCGCAGGCAAGACCTTCAGGGTAGGGAAGTGTAGCGTTTAGGGTTTAGGGTGTAGGGTTTGGGATGTTTGGGTGTTGCAGGGTTTAGGGTTTAGGGATTGGGGTTTAGGGTTTAGGGAAGTGTAGAGTTTAGGGTGTGTGTAGGGTTTAGGGAAGTGTAGGATTTAGTGTTTAGGGTGTGTGTGTGTGTGTTTTTTGTTTTTTGGGAGGGGGTTAGGATGGTTGGGGAGCTTAGGGTGTAGGGTCTGGGGATGTGTAGGGTCTTGAGTGACACAGACTGCACACTCTTCTCGGAAGGCAATATTATTATTCAATATTCTCCTTAAACCATCGGGGGAAAGCAAATCCAGAAAGTTGAAAGCGGCATGTTCCTTTACTAAGAGGTGATGCAGTCGGGGGTGTACGCCTCAGCTGTACCAGCCAAGTCCCTCCAAACAAACCTCAACTGTAACCCCAATACGTCCTTGTAAAATCATATTCAGACATCCTCCATTGGGAGTTAGGATTAAGGGGAACCCTTGGGGATATAGACCCTCTCAATAAGGTCTCCTTTAAGAGAGCCACAAGTAGGGTGAAGAAGGGTCCCCTTTAAGGGGTCTCCCTAATCCTACCTAGGATCCATAAGACCTGCCAAGGCCCAGTGCAACAACCCTGAAGTAACCTCGAGCTGGTCGTCAAAAACCCCAGAAACCTGAAACCCAAACCTCAAACCCTGGACCTGAAACCCTAAACCCCAGGTAAACCCCAAACCGCAAACGCCCCAATCGAAAACCTTAAACTCTTAACCCGAAAAACCATCCTTTTTGGGATTCCTTATTATGATTTCTTTATATAAGTCCTTAAAAGCGTAGGTTTTTGGAGGGTCCAGGTAAACCCTAAAGCCCACACCCGAGACCGCCTGGTCGATTGGCCGGGCAGCGGGGATCGACTCAACCATCGCCTGAGGCGTTGGGCGCCTTACTTAAAGGAAACTACAGGTGGGGAGTTTAGGGTATATAGGGCTTCTATAAGGCTTCTATAAGGTATATTATAGACCTTCTATAAGGCTCCTATAACGGTAACTACCCACCTGAAAATGTCCTTAAACAGAGTCACGGGGCTTGGTAACTTAACAGGGTTCCTTAAAGGGCTCCTTCACATTCACGGGTTCTATAAGGGATCTATAGGGGGTTCTGGGTTTAAAGGATCATGGGACTTAGTAAAAATAGATTCTTCCTAAGGGTAACTACGCTTCCGTGTTCTTGTAGCCCCCAAAGGAGCACAAAGGCCTTCGGAACGAGCTTGCCATTTGTCTAGGGGCTACAGTCCCGTAGGTTTTAACGTTTAGGGTTTAGGGTCTAGCCTGTCATCGCAATCCTTGACTGCCCTGTGACTTGCTCGCTTCTAGGCTAGAGAGATGCTTGCGCTCGCGCAGCTCTAGGCTCCCATATGATCTCCCATGTAGGTTAAGGCCTCGCTACTTCAAAGACGATGACGAACTGATCTCGGCCATCGATGCTAGGTAGGGTAGAGTAGGGTGCAGGGTTTTGGGCTTAGGGGTTTGGTGCAATATGTGTACCCTCATTCCTCTGTCCAAGTTGAGTGGGAAGACCTCCCAAAATCGTCAAAAGGTGCCACTAAGCGACCCAGAACCATACAGCCCCCTAACGCCCTTTCGAACCCACCAATAATAAGACTCTGTATAAACCACAAACAGCAAAGAAGCACCCACGTAAAGGATCAGGGGACTTAGCCACTAAGGTTGAGAATAAGGCAACTACACTTACAATGGTTTGTTAATCGTCTAGCTAGTTCCCCTAAATCCTAAGCCCTTCAACCTTAAACCTTCCTTGTACCCTCCAGTACGAGGTAGACTTAGCGCCCTATTTATTCAGCGCTGTGAGATCCTCTAAGATCCGCGCAGGCCGCAGCCCCAAATGGTACTTTCGGGGCCTTGTTTTAAAGGGTTTAGGGCTTATAGGGTTTATCATTGAGGGCTAATTTTCTAGAATGGGGCTTCGTTAATAAGGATTCTGTAAAGGGTCTCACGCCTCCTCTTCTGTTACTGGAACGATTCTCAGCAATCCAAGCCGGGCCCCAGGAGTGCACTCACACAACAGACTGTGGCAGGAAGACGATGGCCAGCTCAGAGGACGCACTGCGCTGTCGCGGGAGCAGGGTCCCACCCCAAGATGTGCACGTAACTGTAGCAGGAGCACGATTTGTGGAGGCAGAAATAAGAGACGCAAGCCAAATGTGCATTGCGAGGTGGCAGGAGTGCGATTTCGGGCAGTGGACACCTACGGAACTGTGGTGGGAAGATACTGTGCACCCCCAAAATCCGCACGCCACTGTGGCGGGTGCACAACTTCGACTTGCGCGAACTTGCTGAGGCCCTCTAGAACGACGGGATTTAGAGACCACGACGAGTGTGTGTGGGGGCAGTGAAGTGGCAGCGGGTGCGAGACACTCTTTACTGTAGGCATCGCACAAGGTTCAACATGAGCAGAGCAGGCTTTGGGGAGTATTCATAGTGTATTAAAACACAAAAAGTCATGAGTCACATTGAAGATCACTAACCCGTATTCCGACCCTATCCTAACCCCAACCACTCCATCCCCCGAATTGAGTCCGATCACGACCAGCTTCTTGTCCTTCTCCTCCAGCGCCGCAGCATACTCGCGCACCCTGAACGGAGGAGAAGTCGAGCAAAAAACGGGCAGGGGCTATTCCGAGGAGAGCAGCGTGCATCCCTCCAACAAGCGATCCCGCAAAGATACACCACTAGCTAAGGGACCTTGATCATCAGGATACTGTCACTTACATACGTAGTCTTACTACTAGTATGCCTATGATCTATGCTTACTTGATGTAGTGACAGATGATTCAGGGCACTGCACTAATCATGATGCGGGCTTTGGGTAGGGTCCTGTAACCTCTTCCTTAAGGACTTAAAACGGGTAAGGCTCATATACCACATTGGGATTCATGGTATTAGGGCAAAGGCCCCTACTTATGACGGTCATTTGGTCCCCGAGGTTCACATCATGAACCCAAGTGGGAACCCTGAAAGGTCGCATCGAGGGTTCCTTCAAAGGAAAGCTTAAAGAAGCCGCATATAGGATTTAGGGTTTAGGGTCAAGACCTGCTGCGGTTTGGGGTTTAGGGTTTAGGTGTTTAAGGAGCTCGCAAAGGAAGAAGTCAAGAATGCCTTCAAGGAGTCTTCAATTCAAACGATATGCTGAAAGGAACCCAGAAAAACAAACTTAAAGAAACCCTCACAGAACCGGTAAAGGGTGCTGCCAGCGTTCCTTCCCTTTACGGATTCTTTTGGGTTTGCTTTCGGTTTTTGGTGAAGTGTTTTGTTCAGAGTGCCTTTAAGGGATTCCTTCAAACCTTGCTTCAACAGTTTTTTTGTTAAGGTTTCCTTTGCGTGCTCTTTAAAGGTGCGTTTCTGGCTTTTTCAAGGTTACGGGCAGGGTTACTTTAGTTGTTCTTCAGAGTTTCTGAGAATGGATTGCGGCAGTTTTATGCTAGAGAGGAGTACCGCTGATGGCAACCGTGCTCAACTGCAGCCCATCACTGAAACCCTTTAAAACCCATACCCCAGCCCCTAAACTCTATATCAGACCGAAGGCCCTAAACCCTGAAGACCCTAAGCCCTAAAACCCTAAACCCCTACGCCCCTAAACCCCAAACCCCTAAAATCCCTAGCACCTGAAAGCCTTCCAACGGTGAGAACTCGTCAAGACCCTCGGAGCCCTGAGAATCACCACTTTTTTGCAGGTGTTCTTGTCGTTCCCGGTAGGGTTCCGGGGCCTGGACCCAAAACTTTAGGGTTTCGGGTTTAGGGTTTCGGGTTAACAAAACCCCATCCCAAAATTTCCCTAAACCCTAAACTTCCCTGAACCATCTTGAGCCGTACCCAAACTGGCCGAGGCCTCTCCAACTCTTCTCTGCAAGCCGCCAACTCCTGCCTTGGCAGCAGGGTTTAGGGTTTAGGGTGCAGAGGCCCAGAAACAAGGTTTAGGGCTTAGACATGTTTACTAAAGAATCGCGGGGTCACCTATGATACAAAGTATATTATGATTACATGAGCTATCAAAGGATATACCGTCGCTAATACATGTTACAACTGATCGATTAATTAAAATTATTCATGATTACACCGTATATTCCTTAAGTTATCGAGGCATCCTCCACAGGGTGTAAGGAATTGGCTTTAGTCTGCACTTTGCGGGAGTCTTCGTGGGCAAAGTACTTGTAGGGTCGTGGGACTTATTTGCTAGGGTGATTGTGAAGGGGAACTGCCCTCATACGTACATAAAAACACGGTGAAGGTAAATATAAACAAAAGCTTATACTTCCTAAGTCCCATGATCCTCCAAGTAGTTAGGCCCCTATACTCAATAAACTTTGCTTTGGGCTTTATGCTGTATGGGCTGTGGAGTTCGGTCTATAGAAGAAGAATGCTGCTACGCATCCTGCCATTTAATGCTCTCTACAGCCGATCCTTCCATTGCGGACGCGCTGGGCCATGTAAGATTGATATAAGTCATACGAGTAACAGATGCCCCTGCCTCCCTTTCTGCCCTAAACCCTATAAACTCTAAACCCAAAAACATGTATTTCTGCAGACGGACCAAGGGGGATCCTCAAAAGCTTTCCCGAAGTGCCACCTAGACTCGGTTCTGGGTTTAGGGTTTAGGGTTTAGGGTATAGGGTTTTGGGTTTTGGGTTTAGGGTTTTGGGTTTTGGGTGTAGGGTTTAGGGTTTACGATTTTGGGCTTAGGGTATAAGGTTGTAGGTTGTAGGGTTTAGGGTATAGGGTTTAGGGCTTAGGGCCAACACCTAATGTAGGAACCTGATTAAGAAACCCTGGGTATTCATTGGGGCTCTGAATATGAATTCTAAAATATTTGGGTTGGAGGGCCAGCGTTTCTTCATCAGGTTCTTACATTAGACTCGGTTTCTCAAGCCAAGATGGAAAGTGCAGCTTGGACTACATCCATGGAGCTTTGTTGTGCATGGCTTCATGGCGCTGCTAACCGAGCTCTCCGCACACTTCAGGGCAGCAACAACTCCCTATGAGACTGAAACTTCCGCAAAACATCTCCCAACCCCTAACCCCTAAACCCTACATCCCAAATCCTAAACCCTACACCCGAAACCCCTCACATCTTAATCCGAAGACACTGAAACCTGAGTGCCTAAGCCGTAAGCTGGAAGATAGGCTCCAGGCTCACGCACTGCAAGGGTTTCCTGACACACTGTAACGGCTTAGGGCGCAGAGCTTTTGGGGGCTTAGGGTTAGAGGGTTTAGGATTTAGGGTTTAGGGTATGGTCTCTACATTAGACCTACGATAAGCTCCCTTTCTGTCTGTAGGCTCAGCGTGGGATCCAAACTTTCGAGTTTAGTTTAGTTTAGGACTTGATGAAAACAATGTGATAGATCCAGGAAAGGCGCCAATTCTTCAGGCTGCGTAACTTCCTGGTTTACCCATAGGCTCCATTATGGTTCCTTTTTGTGGTTTATATTTAGGATCCTATAAGGTAATCCCAAAAAGGAACTACTTTGGAGCCTATGGGTAGGGGTTAAAGGTTTAGGGTTTAGCCCTTTTCTGTGGAAGTGCTCTGACGGGTTGGCCAAGCTTTTGGTTTGAGGGCTTATGGTTCGGGCTTAAGGATCAAAGCCCATAGGCGGTAAAAAAAAAAAAAACATTTGGAGCCCTAAACCCTACACCCTAAACCCTAAACACTTTGAGCCCTAAATTGCTCCGTGCCCTAAGCCCAACCGCCTAAGCCTTCAAAACCCTTCCCTGAACCCTAACCCAGAATCCAAAACACTAAAGCTTTAGGTATTCTAACCCCTTATATAGAGGGGCCCCACAAAATAGCAGGTTTATGAGAGGTTAAGGTACTTCCTAAACCGTAAACATCCTAAAACCCTAAGCCCAAATCCAAAAACCCTAAAGGTTAATGCCCCATGGCCTGGCAACGTTGGAGCTCGACGCGGCAAGTCTCGAGCTCCGATGTGCCTGGGCTCTGCAAGTGCTCCTTTAAAGGCTTCCTCCACGTTGCTCTATAGGGATTTAGGGTATAGGGATTTAGGGTTTAGGGATTTAGGGTTTAGGGATTTAGGGTTGAGGGTTGGCTTAGGGTTTAGGGATTTAGGGTTTAGGGATTTAGGGTTTAGGGTTCCTTACGGGTTCCTTTCAGGGTGTGAGGTTTTAGAGTTGGAACTCGCGTAGAAAAACTCTGGGCTTTCGGGCGTTTGGGCCTCGGGGCTTCAGCTTTCGAATGGTTTTGGGCCTTAGGGTTTGGTCCGGGGACCGGAAGTTTAGGGTTTAGGGTTAGGGTTTAGGGTTTAGGCTTAGGGTTTAGGGTTTAGGGTTTAGGATTTAGGGTTTAGGGTTAGGGTTTAGGGTTAGGGTTTACGGATTTA
>CAJNJA010043252.1:0-57020 GCA_905231915.1 Symbiodinium necroappetens | reverse complement strand
TCGCGACAGGTGAGACATGTCAGCCCAGAGAGCGGGCCACTAAAAGAGTACAGGTGGCTACTTGCCATCAGCTGTGTTATCGATTCTTCAGGCTGAACATCATGGCAAGACCTGCCAGATCCTCACGCACGGCACTGCTGTCACCGCCACCGCCTGCTGCACCCCAGGTGACGACTGATGCGTCATCCAGAACAGCAGCAAAGGCAAAGCGTGAGGCTTGTACTTGCTGCACGTTGTTCAACTGCTTCCGAACGGACGTGCTGTCACCTCCGCAGCTCGAGTGGCCCCAAGTCACGACAGACCCATCAGCCAGGATAGCAGCAAAAGCACCAGCGCTAGCTTGGATCTGCTGTACATGCTGCAGCTGTTCATGAACATCTTTGCTATCTCCGCCCCGGGATGGATTACCCCAGGTCACGACAGAACCATCCGTGCGAACAGCAGCAAAAGCGAAGTTTGTAGCCTGAATAGCATGGACATCCGTCAGCTCAGACTTGACCTCTTCGCTGCACCCTCCATTTTCGGGGTTGCCCCAAGTTACAACGGAACCATCGTGTCTCAGAGCTGCGAATGCAGAAGCAGTCGCCTGAATCTCCCGCACGTCTACCAACTGATATCGGATCGCACTGCTGTCGGCACCGTATCCATCATGCCCCCAAGTCACCACACTTCCATCCTCCCGCAGAGCGGCAAAGGCAGACTCGCTAGCTTGAATGTGCGTCACGCGACTCAGCTGTTCCAGGACAGACCTACTGTCACCACCGCGGCTGGGATTCCCCCAGGTCACGACGGAGCCATCCTTAGAGATGGCAGCGAAGGCATTCTGTGCAGCTTGTATTCTCTGCACATCCTTGAGCTGCCCGTGGACCGCCTGGCTGTCGCCGCCATACCCAGCCCAACCCCAAGTCACCACTTCTCCGTTTGCCAGGATGGCAGCAAATGCAGCCTCGCTTGCTTGAATCTCTCGCACATCTTGCAGAAGATCTTGAACCTCACTGCTGTCGCCACCGTAGTCAGCATTTCCCCAGGTTACAACGGACCCATCACGCAGAATCGCAGCGAAGGCTAGGGAAGTCGCTTGGACCTCGCGAACTTGCTTGAGCTGGCACGCGACCTTGCTGCAGTTTCCACCACAAGCCGAATTCCCCCATGTCACGACGGAACCATCGCCCCGCAGAGCAGCGAAGGCAAATTGGCTCGCTTGAACTTGCTGGACGTTTCGCAAGTGCGCACTCGCAGAACGACAGTCCCCACCATTCCCCGGGTAGCCCCAGCTGACGATGGTCCCATCCGAAAGGATGGCCGAGAACGCGCTGTCGGCCGCCGCCAGGTACACCGGCCGAGTGTGCAACGTTAGAATATCGCCACTCTGAACGCCAGCCTGGACCAAAGTCGTGTCTCCGTGCAGGTCACCACCACCAGGGCTGAGTAACCTGCCCCGCACCCCAAGTAAAAATTGAGCTCTCCGAGACAGCTCTCCGAGGGGTATGTTGCGGACCACCTCCAAGTCCACTGCTCTCCCGCTCATCAGGGCCACGGTTATGCGGATCATGCTAACGCCGTCGCCCGCTGTGTGGTCCTTCCAGGCAGCTTGTGCCACGCTTTGGTGGCCGCTCTCGAAGTTTCAAGCCATCGACAATCTAAACACTGCCATGTTCCCCCCCTCGTTCTTGCACCCCGGAAAGATAAAAGCTAGAAAAGAAAATCTGCCCGTTAATGATGCGCCTAGTTCCTCTAAGAAGGACTCAGCCGCAGATCAGCAAGTAGCTTAGCAGGGCAGCCAACCGGGCTGAATTGAACTTGCAGCCATGATGATGTCACGTCTGAGCCCTAGCAGCAAGGACGAGAGCCAACCCGTTGTGCGACTTGCGCGAGGCCTTTGCATCCATTGTGCCGGAGCTGTTTAACCCTGAATGTCCTCAGCTACCGAACCCTGGACAACACCAGACATGCTTCGCCAGGTTCGGGGACATGTGGAGGCAGCGCGTGAAGCAGTCTCACCAGGTCTGCCTTGGAGACCTTCTTGACGGCATATCTATTCCCGGTCGACAAGCTCTTGGCCTCAGGTACACGGAACGCTGCAAGCGTGCATCGACCCAAGTTCTCGAGGGCAGCAGCCAGCCTCCACAACGAAGCCAAAGCCCCCTTCACCAAGCTTGTCGGCTTGGAGTCCGTAGAACTTGTTGATGTTTCCTCGGACGTAGCTTGCACTCTTGTCACTTGCAAATTGGCGGCTTCCTCGAATACAGACATTTATTCTCCGGCACCATGATGGTTTGGACCGCAAAGAACATGTCAGCTACGACGAAAGCTCTTGAGACATGGATAAGTTGGGAGCAAGCTTACCATAGTGCTCGTGATACTGCGTTGAACACAGATTTGCCTCCGAGCGGCCTGTTGAATGCAGAATCAAGTTGTTGATCCTGACAGGTTTATTGCTGGTGCATGGTAGGTGTTGGCATTGTTCTCAAACAACATGTCTGGACAGCGACGCTTCTTATCCAGCACTTCACTCAGTCGATACAAGCCAGTACTGACATTTGTGTATGCATGTATGCATGTGTGCATGTGTGTGTGTGTGCGTGTGCGTGTGTGTGTGTGTGTTTGTTTTTGCATGCCGGCACATGCATGCATGATCATGCATGCATGCATACATGTATGCACGTAGGTATGGGCTTTTGTACCCACAGACGCATGGCAAGCATTTTTTGTGATGTGCTGAAGGGGTCGATTGACCTTCTGCCCAGTTTTCGGAGGGGACCCGAGCAGATGCACGGGCAGACCATCACAAAAACAGCGGGCATAAAGGCCGCAATTTATGCAAGGGTGGCAAAGATCATCGTAGGTCCCGTGAGCGAGAGCTTGGAGACCAACAAGAGTTGCCATTACGATCCCAAAAGTGATCAATCGAAAATCCGGGCCGATCGGCTGATCGTTGACAAGGCCACGGAAAGATCAGATCGCAGCTGTTCTTACGATCTGTAAACTGACCTCCTAATCCCTACCTACCAGACCTGTAATTAGGAGACGTATGCATGTATGCCTGTATGCATGCATGAATGCTGCTGTAAGTATGTATTCGTATTGATGCCTGACATTGCCTATGCCATGTGCTTTCACGGGTGTATGCATGCATGCAGGTAGAGCGTCTTGTGCATGTGCATAGGCACAGGTGCCACAATGCACCTTGCTTAAAGCTGTAATGGCTGTCTTGCATGCCGCAGCCTCGCTCGCTCGTGAAGGTCCAGTCGTGCTGCAGTTTTGTCCTGACCCCTTCTGCGACTGCGGCAGGACCAAAGTTCGTCGCATCCGTAAGTTCTATGTACTTATGTTTAGCCACCCCCTTCCCCCTAGACTCCTCCAAAAACTAAGACGACGAAACTATCATCCTGGTGATCTATAAAGCCCATCACCAATCGTTCGAGCCCTCACCAATGCTTGGAGCCTACTTATGCCTTGCCTGCTGGAGAACTCCGTCGAAACGTCCGCCCAGCGAGACCTCGTGCCCTGGGACGGCGTGAAGGATGGAACATAGCCAAATCGCACACTCAGCTTCATCCAGGACATGGACGAATGATGGACTGTGCGCGCGTTCTAACAACCGTCTGTTGCTCGTGCCTACTGGAGGGCCCTGAGGACAGTGGCTGTAGCAAGGCTGTATGTTGCAGCTTTGCAACGGAGTGCCGACATATGCTGGGGGTGAGGCAAGTCCATCTTGAAAGAACACGTAGAGAGCATGAAAAAACTTCTACCATCTGAGGCAGCGCACAGCCTCCTCGTCATCGGACGGTTCTGATTGAGACCTGATGGCTTGGAATCTCGAAAGCAATCATAGTCAGCTGACCAACTTGGGCACCACAGCTTAGGCATGCGTGCTCATGCCTACGATGAATGATAGTGGATGCCTCGCACTCATGAGTGCTGTGCTGCTGTGTGTTCTGAACCAGCAAGAAGCGGGCCATCAACCCTGCAAACTGGCCCCTGGCCCATCATCAGGTGCAGCAGTCGACTCCCTCCGCGGGGCAGGAGGGTTCCATGTGGAGTGCGCTCCCAAGGAAATACGGCCAGTGCATGCAGGCAGTGCGGACCGTTACCGTTACCTATGATTACTGGAGTCACATTAGTCCGAGCTTGCTGTGGGGCCTGTAAGCTTCGTAACCCCTCATCTCTCATGTGCAACTCAATACAACAAACTCCCAGCGACACCCCATTAAGATCATGCTTGGAAATGTCACAAGACAGAGAGAGAGAGAGAGAGGGGGAGGGAGACAGAGTGAGAGAGAAAGAGCAAACATCATCGCAGTTGGTTTCATAGTTCTCCCTGCTCACCTATCATTGAGGGACCGTCCAACAACGGAAATGAACAAGATTAAATGGCAGGCACCTTCAACAGAATCCAAAAATCGAGTGGCTTCTGGGCCATGAAGGCTACAAAATGCAAAGGTGTACTGGACAGTTCTGGAGGTGTACATGTGTATGAATATGTATGTATGTATGTATGTATGTAGGTATGTAAGCATGTATATGTATGTACGTACGTATGTACGTATATATGCACGTATGTATGCACGTATGTATGCACGTATGTATGTATGTATGTATGTATGTGCGTATGTATGTATGGACGTTTGTATATGTATCAAGTATGTATGCAGCCTGCATGCATGCATGTGTGCATGTTCTTGTGCTGACCAAGTTCATGCTTCTTCCTGCCGCTGGTCATGCTTGGAATTGTGCCGCTTGTGCCTGCTGATGCTTGCATCTGGCTATACTCGCTTTGGTTTTCCACTTCCGACCACAATGATGACACCTGGACCATTCGGCTTCTGTTGTTCCTGCATAGCCAGATTACAGTTTCTCAGCATGGGCTTGGATTGTGCACCAGCGAACACTCCTCAACAGCAGGGCCTTCAGATGACAGTGAAATTCATACATTGTAGGGCAATCGATTGAACGGTGATCATACCATACCGAAAACAGCCTCAAGAGCCTCGCATCTTATACATAGAGGGGGGCGGGCGGTCATGCCTGGTCTGCGGCTTGGGCTGGGTCGGCGCCTGCGGAACGCAACAGCGAGGATGCCCGGCCAATCTACCACTGAGATAACGGATGAGAATGGAATTGCATCGGCAGCCACAGTGACTTCAACAGAAGGGGCAGACCACCAGGCCAGACTAACTGCTGTCATTCTGAATTAGCGAGAGCAGGAATCAGCGAGCATGGCCGAGTGGTTCCTGTATCTTGTTTTTCGAGCCTCGGACTTGGGTTGGAGCAGAACTATCGAGCAGGCCTTGCTTCCTTCCTTCCTTTCCGTATTGCTCGGTGGTGCCTCTAAAGGGAGCCGAGCAAATGACGGTGGTCAAACATGCCCCGATGGCACCGGCCAACGCAACTTCTGAGATGGAAAGAATAACCTTCCAATCAGCTCCCACCCCACGGCACCGACAGCACAGAACAGCACCATGCTTGCAGTCTTCACATTGCCTCGGCAAACTTCTTGTGCGCCTTGGCAGCACAGATCTTAGCTCTCGTGAGGCTCTGCTACAAACAGGCATACCCTTCAGCTCCATTTCGTAAATAGGCATCTGCAGCCACTGAGTTACTCTCCTCAAATCCCTTCTGTCTCACTGAGTCTCGGGCTGAGCCCTGGGACGCGCAGAGCCCCATGAGACACAGAGCAGCCCAAGAGGCGAGCCCGCCAAATTTCAGGTGCAATCTGGTTCTCCCCTTTTGCTGAGTCGGCGCTAGCACGCGGTCTTAGAGTTCATGGCTTCCTCTTCAAGTCGGTTGACCTAGAGCTATCGCCGCGCATGGAAGGTATTTTCTGCTGTGGGCCTACTGATAACTTGCCTGCCAATGCTTGCGAGGCAGCATAACGAGAGTCGACATGAAAAGTCCAGCGCCGTCCGAAGAGTGGATACTACACTCATTGCTACCATGCTGGACGGATTCCAGCTCGAAGTTTGTGCACTGCCAGGGGCCTTGAACCTTGACCTTGAAACCCAGTAGGAAATAACTCTAGCCGCCCCGTCCCATGACTCAACTCCAACCTGGTGCGAGAATCATCATCATGTTCTTTTCGGATCTTTCAGAGCCGAGCCGTAAGCAAAGGAGCAGGGTGAAGACCCCCATTCAGCAGAATGTTGTTGGGACACCGTCGCGGTAGTGTGTCAAGAAAATCTGGTGGGGGCCACCTGATGTTCCAAGGGATAACATCGCAGCAGATTCGTCGTCGCACCATTAAGGTGTCCAAACAAGTGTTAAACTTGGGACGGGCAGCACGTGCACGGTATAAAAAGCGATCAGCCCCGGAGAGGCAAGCACCATGACACTTGCATGCCCCGCCATAGTTGAGAGCTCATCTGAAGAATCATTATTCATGCAGGGTTCTAGAGCCTGTCCTGTCGCCACAAATCCGCACCCAAAGGCTTAAAGGCCTTTTCATTGCCGCTTCCTGTCCGGGTCAGGTCTCACCAACTGAGACTGCGTGAAAGGACAAAGTGTGTTGCCACTGCGTCTGCTGCATCCGTGATTACAATGCACAAGACAAAACAACCTGTCCTGCTTTGCCAAACTTATGGATCGGCAGTCTGCCGCAGCAGGGCACTTTCGCAAGCCGGAGTTCCAACACACTCTCGCTAGTCCAAAAAGTCTCTGCGCTGCCAAGCCTACACCCACTCAGCGTCTCCTGCACCTGGCCGGTGTTATCCAAACCCTTCCTCAATCATTAGCTGGGTTGCCTTTCCACCGTTCGCAACTTTCGGCCACACAATCGAAGAGATGTATCAGGAATTCATGTCCCAAGCGCTAGGTCTTGCAGACTTGGGCCCTTCAAGCCACCCTATCCCGCTGAGTTCGCCAGATCGCACTTCAGGGAATTCGCGCGAAGCTCGAATGCAGCTCTAGCAAAACAAGTGCAAGTACCAGGGGAAACACCTGCACACTCCCAGGACATAATGACAGACTGATACCGATACGATGATGTATGCTTGCATGCATGCATGTAAGCATATTTGCGTGCGTGCATTGATGTGTATGCATGTGCACGTAACTGTGTAGGTCTGCATGTGTGTGCATGTGCATGTGCGGGTACGTGTTTAGCGTATGTATGTGAACGTATGTGCCTGTATGCGCACGTATCGGCGTGTATGCCAGTGTATGCGTGTGCGTGTGAGCGTCTATGCACAGATATATGTGTCTGGCAGGCATGTTCGTACACATACTGACCAACATACATACATACATACATACATACATACATACATACAAACATAAATACATAGGTCCCTGCTTTCATATCTACCTGCCTACCTACCTGCCGACAGACAGACCAACGGAACATACCTCATACACACAATGCTGGCATTGTGTCTTTCATCAAACTTCTGAAGAGTGGTAGAAGAGTGCATCCCTGAGGCTCCTCTTAGCCACGTTCCGCTTGGCCAGGTTCAGATGACTGGAAAGGCTTTGATCGAAAATACATTTGTGTTGCGAGGGCTGCAGTGGTTTGTGCCTTCCATTTCGCAAGGGCCGGCGTGCATTGCAGGGTGGTTCGAGTCCGGTACCACGACGACGAAATTTGATCCAGTCCGTCGACAGCCTTCGGGTCAGACACCCAGAGACAGGCCAGGCTTCTTCAAAAAGCAAAAAGCAGAAGGGCACCCTCTATCATGCTGTTCTGAAAGCAACCACCTTGGGTGGCGTGTGCCGCCCTGCAAACGATATGGCTATCAGTTTGGAAGAGGATGGAAGAAGACTCTCAAAAGTAAAAGAAATCACCGTCACAGGGCGAGAGCCCGAGAGCTGTTTCCTGCTCTCGTCTAGCTACTAGTAGCCTCTGGCCAACCTAAGCAGAGTCTGGATGTAGGATTTGGGTTCAAAGCTTGCGAAGATGAATATATAGATGCAGCACTTTGAGATCCTGTGCTGGATAGGGCCCTTCACAAGTCTGGAATCAGGAGGAGTTGCAACCCTCACTGAGCGGGAGAGAGGAAGAGCGAGACAGAGAGAACGAGAAAGACGGAGACAGCGGCCCCGTGAATCTTAATCACTAGCTGCTACAGCCGTTTCACGGAAGGGCCATAGCAAACATGTCCATCATCCTTTCACGATCCTACATAGCAAGTCTATGATGTTCGTCCTCTGCTGTGCCGAGTCATCCATCAAAGCTTAGTTGCAATGACGGATACGTGTGGCTTTGCCTTGACATCGTCACCGACAAACGATTGTTTTCAGCAGCGGCGTGTTGCTACTGGCCTCTGTGCAATCTCACCTGTTAAAGTCTGTCTCGTGTTGGTGTGGCAAGCGCTGCGTGCCGCCGCCACTAGTAGCCGCTTCCGTTACTGGTACCACTGCTACCATCCAGCCAATCCCCACAAGTAGCAATTGCCGTGGCGACAGTGAACAGAACCAATAGCAGCAATTCCGGGAAATTCCCTCTAGGCTAGGAGCAGCAAATGAAGATGCAATCGAGAGGGCCACCACTTAAACTTTTTGGGCCCGATCCATGCAGCCAGGCTCAAGCGCTAACTTAGCCTGGTGGAGCAGCTAGAGAACATGCTACAGGCTCAAAATCATGTTAGTGGTGGAAAAAAACCTGATTGCAAACTCGACGCGAACCTCTCAGTGCCCAATATTGCCCACTGGGAAGGCCACCCTCTGCAAAAAAAATCTCTTCTGGCTCGTCAAAAGCGTATTCTCCTTGACAGTTACAGGAAGACCTCTTGGCAAGTCGTCGTTTGCGTTCAGGGCAAGCGGGTTTACGCTGCGACCTCTTCTATTAGTCTATGGCCGTAACAAGGCCTGAACTGGCTAAGAAAGTCAGATGATGGCACGAGCTGTTAAGACCGGTGAAGGAAGGGCACCTGGCTCGAGATTGCCCACGGGCCCAGGCTCCTGCACAGCTGTCACCATCAGGATCTCAGTCAGAGAGGCGGTGCCACAAACAAACACGAGAATTGAAAACTTCAGGCACGAAAGTAGTAGTTCTTGTCTTGTCTGACAAGACAGATGAGGCAAACTCTCGTAAGGGCAGTACTGATAATCATGAACTGACGGCCTCAAGTGATGTTTGTGTCGTAGCATTGAGGGGCATCGGACTTTTGGAAGGCAGTGGTAACTTGCAGGCTCACAGCTCGCAGCGAGTCTGCGCAACTTAGCGTGTTGTCTCAGGCAAAAAGGCCTTGACTCCGTGCTCAGAACAACAGAAATGGCTGACTGCCCTGCTCACTTGACTTCACCCCTTGCCGCGACCGCAAGCCTCAATACCCCTCAACCGGAGACCCCAAGCCGCAATACGTGCCTCGTCGGGAACATTTGGCAACTCTACAGGAGCTGTCTCGTGCGTTCCCTCAACTTCGTTCCTGCGAACGAAGCGAAACATGTTGAAGGGAGCTGGAATCATCATCCGTCGAGGCTTTGCTGTGCCCTCTTCCCTCTTGAGCAGCGACTTCATGTGGATGCTTTGCTTCATATTTGCTGCGTACAAACTCAAAATCCGGTCTTCTCGCTGTCAACGGCACGGAAGCTTGCAGGGGCCCGGTCCCGCCAGCTTTCTGTGCTGCAACCTGGGCCTGTCATGCGCAGTTGGATGTGAGACACGTGTTGCACGATCCGTCCAACCACATGGAACGTACAGTTGTCCAGTGGTAGCAGCGTGCAGAAAGGCGACACCCATCGATTCATGTCTTTTTGCTGAAAACTGAGGGGCTCCAAGGAGGGTTCCAGGCCCAACACCCCGGCTTGGCGCCTGTCGCTGGAGCATCTGCTCACCCGCCAGGTTTAGCAAACACCTCAAATTCAAGCCAAACTCAGCCTGCGCATGGACTTCTGATCACAAGCTGGCACATGACTGAAAGGCAAGCTTCAGCACAGCAAACACCAGTCATCAGGTAAGCTGAAAGGATGAGCGCTACCCTCACTCTGCACTTGAATGCTCCAGAGCGAGTGACTCCGTGTCGAAATCTTCATCGATGTCACGGAGGTCCTGGCGAAAGTTGCGAGACTTAGCACAGCATCTACTCTCTGCCTGGCAGAAAATGAATGCAGGGCATGCAACGGTGGGTCGCGTCTGTTGCGGAATGGGTTGGTACACTACAGGTGAAGTAGTTTTTTGGAATCCGTGCCATGCAATTACCGAAAGTAAGTTGAGCAAGGAGGTGTAGGATGTGGTGTAGGAAGTGTTTGTTCCTTCGTGGGGTTGATATGTAATTATGTAATGCATGCGAGAGAAGCTGTCTTCAAGCTTCCACAGCTTTATCCCGCTGCCTCAGGGGTGAACTCCACCTCACCAGGAATGGCCTCACCAGCCAACTGTCGAAAGCGTGTCCAACACCTACCTGTCTGCACTCCACTCACTCTGGGTTTTGTACCACGGATCCAACGTTCACAAGCTTGTCGAAGCCACCTCACACGCTTAAAAGAGCGCAGGCTAGCATAAGCTACATGCATCTGTGGACTCTGCCCGATTTGGCTGGGCATTACACCTCTTGCAATGAACAGGCAAAGCGTTGTAATGCGATTCCTCTCCTGCTGTTGTTTTGAGAACATCACATGGTGCTTAAGCTTTTGACCAGGTCATGACTGCGCTCGGTCGCACGATACTGACGATACTGACATGAAATGCCAGGTCCGCGGCCCAGTGGCTCCTCCTCCAGCTGCGCAAACTCCTCTAAATCCGGGAGGATGACCTGGAAGACCGCGAGGTCAGATGGCACCCCGGCAGTCAGAAGCCCTCCTTGTACAGTCCTCCACCTGAAGCATCCCTGCATCTCCGGATGTGCCGGGAGTACCTCCGTCCAGGCGTCCAGATTGAAGAGGCCCATGTGCACCTTGCTTTCTTGACCCATCCGGCTACCACGACTACGCACAAGCTGGGGCGAAGAATCGACATGCAGGAGGACTATCGGAAATCAAAGCAGGCCCCGGAACTCTCCACTCCCACGCCTCCGGCCATCTGCTGCATGCTTCGCGTAATTCTGCCTTGGGTGGTGTATGGTGGTGTGCTTACGAAACCGTGAGCGACGGAACACTGCACCTCTTGCCTACGACTGGACTCTTAGGACCCTGCACAGATCTTGCGCAGTGGTGCAGCAAGCTGAGGCATGGAAAGCTCACCTTAGTAAGCTGGGAAATTGCAGCTTGACCCGCGTCGCAAGGATTCGTGAGGCCCACGGAATCTACCAGCAACAGAGAAAGCAACTTGGAAGGAGGGCGAAACAACTGTAACCTGCTTGCACAAGTCTGTCCGGCCGGCACGATCCGCTGGAGGTGCTACATTGTTGAAGACGTGAAACCGATGGAATTGACGCGCATCCTTGGTCTGCACCTGAGGCCCTCTCCTTTGTGATCTTGCCGATGCGACAAGGCCTCTCCAGCTGCCGCATTTTTGGCTCAGATGTTGCGCGCAAGTTTCAGGAAGGGGAACGTGGATGCCCCTCTGTGCGATCTGGAGCCATGAAGTCTTTGTGTGAACAGCGGATCCCAGCGTGGCCTCTCGAACTTCGGATTGCCTCCGAAGGACGCCGGCCACACGATCCAGCAGGTGGCCTCGTGAAACGGTGAGGACCCTCCTTCACCGGACAGTTGTTGGCCGCTCTTGCCCCGCCTTCCTCCAGCAAGGATAGGGCGGCCTCACAGTCGGAGCTGGTGGAAGTGCTGTGACTTTCCCCTGAGATCTGGGCGGAAAAACCTAGGACCTAGGGACCTAACGACCTGGTGTATGTAGCTTCACTCCATTGCAGGCGTTCTCCAAAGAAGCGACAGGGCCGACAGAGAGAAAGCAGCAAGGTCTCCATTTTTTATGTCAGCGCCTCTTTGCCCTTCGGCTCGGGGCATCGGAGGATTTCCACGCACAAGGCTGTGACCTGATCAAAACCGCAACTCCCCACAGGCATCTGGGCAGAGAGCCGAGTCACGACGTCAGAGCTGCTCCTTTCCCTCTGGCTGCAACTGCCATGTTCACTAAGGTCTAAAGAGAGCCTACTGAGGAGCATCATGCCCTCTGAGATCTGAAATCTACAGTCCAAAGCTTGCCAAATCCACGGTCCAGGCTGGGCAACCACACGGCGTTAAGCATCACTGCGCCCCAAGACCGGTCGAAGAGGCGGCGCAGGCTCCGCGGCAGGACCAGCTCTTCCACAAAGGCCTCCCAGACGCTCGCTACACTGGGCAGCAAACACGGATTGGATTGCAAGTCAAGGTGGTTAGCAAGACAGTAAGAGATCATGCACTGATGGGCCATGCTAGGTCGATCGGTCGCCTTTGCTTGCATCCGTAGTTGCAGGAACCGCACTCGACGCCATCAAGTTGGAAGGTCTCGCACCACGACCGACGTGCTGGCACTCAGCCGCTGTCTTGAGAAAGACCTACAGACCTGACAAAGATGGCCATATCTTGCTCATCGGCTACGTGATATCAGAAACTCATATTATGGTTTTGGTATCGGCGAACCGACGTAGTGGAGCCTGAAGCACCTCGGAGTCTTGTAGACGAGCGAGCTCTACTAGCAGCGACATGGCCTGAGTGCGGACTGGGAAGCTCCCAAGAGTGTCAAGCGCAAAGACATGTGGCCAAGCTTTGCGACGCCTCTGGTGGACAAGTGGAATATCATGGAATGGCTGTGACATCGATAGCTTGGCTAGCGGCTTCGACAGCCGCCGGCCCATCCGCGACTTTCAACGATCTGCACGCACTGAAAGACGGATGGGCATCCAAATATATCAAGATAGACTTCACCATCCCGACACAGAAACACACGACAAGGGAACATCACCTGAGCACATTGGACAGGACAGTACCACGAAACACTGCTCTTTGACTTGTCTGACCTTGTGCCCCCGAGCAAGCCCAGAAAGCAGTGCTGACATGCCATAGACATGATATCCTCAACATGAAGCGTCCAAAGAAGCAATGCTGTGCTGGGATCCAGTCGTGTCTCGGAGCAGGTTGTCTCCGCGGCCTCTGCGTTGTCTGGCAAAGCCTGCTAGTTTCGGCTTCGTGGGCTGCCTTGGCGATTTACGGACAATCCGCTTGCGGTTACAGCAGCCTCCAACATTCCCCAATGCAGAGGCCGGAACGCGAGCACGGCGAAGATCGGCGATGAGCTGGCTCTTTCCCAACACCTGCCCCGCTGCAATGACTGCCATGTTGAAAAATTACCAAGTTACGCCAAGGTCTGTCTCCCTTCAAAGCAGTTTCAAGATCACACCAACCGTGCCAATTGAAGAGCTGCTCTTCTTGAGTCTGCCGGCTGCACCACAAGAACTACAAGGAAAGTGCTTGGACTGACTGAAAGTGATTTAAACGCCGAAATGACCTGTCATATGTCGACCGGCCTTCTTCATACACTAGTCATGACGGACTGACATCATCAGCGATTTAGCTGCCAAGATAAAGACAGTGGTAGGTAGATGGCGGGGCTCGGCCCACCTCCGCACTCTCGCTGCTGCTACCGTCTCGGAGAGCAAGATGCGCGCTCAGCGTGTCCTGCGCCAGGGAGAAACAATAACCACCTTTCTGTCGCCACCGGGTCTTGCTGCAATCATTCTGGATATCTCTCGTAGTGAATGACAAGGGAAGAGGAAAGGACAAGATTAACAAAGTTACGCCGTTGATTGTCATGGTCTTCGTGGTGGGCAGTGGCCAGGTCGAGAAAGTGAAGTATGGTAGAGCCATGCAGGGCAGGACTCAAGATGCAGCAAGAAAACAACTAGGCCCCGATTATCCCGATGGCAATGAGTTCGACATTTGCAATTTCTGGCGGTGTTGTAGGTGCTGTCGTCGTGGCCCGCGGTGCAGGTGCTGTGTAGCCTTAGTTCTTTGTAGGTGCTGTAATGTAGGTGCTGTGTAGTCTTGGTGCGGCGTGGGTGCTGTGATGTAGGTGCTGTGGCCTTGGTGCTGTGTAGGTGCTGTGGTCTTGGTGCGGCGTGGGTGCCGTGATGTAGGTGCTGTGGCCTCGGTGCTGTGTGGGCGCTGTGATGTAGGTGCGGCGCGGGTGCCGTGAGGTACTGTGTAGGTGCTGTGGTCTTGGTGCAGCGTGGGTGCTGTGATGTAAGTGCTTTGTAGGTGCTGGGTGGTCTTGGTGCGGTGTAGGTGCTGTAATGTAGGCGACATTGAGGAGAAGTCGCGCGGCGCCACAGCGAGAGCGCTTCGACACGCACGATCCCCGTGGTGGATTCATCGGCGAGCTGGAAAATTCGAACGGCGCCACAGCGAGAGCGCTTCGACACGCACAATCCCGGTGGTGGGTTCATCGGCAAGCTAGAAAATGAGCACGGCGCCACAGCGAGACCGGTTCATCGCGACGAGCCGTGCCAAACCCACCCCAGGGGGAGAAATAATGTAGAATGAAAGGGTGCTGCGGTGCACTTGCTGATGTTCTGCGAGTCACTACCCCAACACTCGACACTTGGAGGGGAGCCTGTCGAGCTTTCATGATATGAAGCTGATATGTCCTATTTGTAGCCGTCACTAGCTAACACTCTGGTTCATAAAACCAAGCGATTTGCGACCGTGATAGCAGCAAAGTGCTTGGCATATAGATGGTTTAACCAAGCTGTGAGCAGATACGCGGATCCGTTCCAGAAGTTCTGGGCAGCTGAAGGGTTCACGATGCTTCTAGGATGTACCTTGCGCGTTCATGAAACTTGCCGTCTCCTCCAGCAGCTTCGACCCCGTGGCCAGCTGCAAGAGCTGGTTCCACAAGTCCTGACGAGGTAGTCTGGAAAGTTACTGTCGACTTCGAGGATTCTTTCAACGCGCTCTCGTGACGGCCATCCTCGTTGCACAGGTCGCTCTCCGCTGCCTGCAGTGGCTGCATGCAGATGCTGCCCTCCACGAACCACAAGAAAAGGGGCTTGCACGAGTCAACGTGAAGTGTGACGGACGTGAGTCCACCAGTCGTGGCCCGTTGAGTTTTAACAAAAAGCCCTCGACGATGCCAGCACAAAGCTCCTGGCTGATTTGGTGAACAACAAACCTTGCAATCCAAACTTCAAGCCACCTGCACCCCTGTCAAGCCCGGAATGCACAGGAGCCTCAAGCAGGAGTACGATGGCTTCTCGAAGACGTTGTCCGTCAAGAAGATGCCTTCGAGACTTACTTTGTTGTTGGTAATCTTATCATGTCCATGACAAGTACTGTGCCCGTCCGGAAGTCGTACTCTCCGTTGTTAACATACAGCAAACCCTTCCAAGACCCCTCTCCCCCGCAGACTCCTCCACAGGCCCTCCGCCCAAACATCTATAGCACTACAACTTCCATCGGGTGACCCAAGTAAGGGTACTTGTGACTGCCCATGCTCCGCCCTACTCCATTACCTTCCGCAGAAGATGCGACGAAACTTTATTCCCGGGTCCACCTTAGCCTTATCATGGCCACCGTCTCTGTTGGCACTGGTGCTAAGTGCACAGTTCTATGACCATCTCTGAAATGGGAACAGCGTGATGGTAGTGCAAGACGGTCTCTAGCTTGACTTTCATAACTTACTAACGATCCAACTAACTAACGAACAAACAAACTAACGCACTAACTGGCTAACCAACCAACCAAACAACCAACCAACTGACTGACTGACTGCCCGCCCTACTGACCGACTGACTTACTGGCCAACTAACTAACTCACTCACTGACTAGCTAGCTAGCCAGCCGGCTAGCCAGTTGACTAAAGACCTAACTAACTACCTACCTACCTACCTACCTAACTAACTAACTAACTAACTAACTCAGTAGCTGGCTAGTTAAGTAACTAGCTACTCAACCAACCGACCTATCCTAACCCAACCTAGTCCAGCCCAACCCAGCCTAGCCTAGCCTCGCCTTGCCTAACTTAACTCAAACACGTTGGACTGGCTGGCTGACTGACTGACTGACTAACGAACTATCTAACGGACTGACTAACCCACTGGCTAGCTACAAACATTACAAGTAGCAAACACGACTACGGCTAGGCTGCTGGCTTGAGTTCTGGTTGCTTCCACTTCTACTGGTAGTGCTGTGTTTGCCGATGTTGCTTGTCAGACTTGTCCTCCCACTAGGATTGCTGCAATTGCTGCGCGTGTCAAGACAGAATTGCTGCGCATGTCAAGACAAAAGCTACGGCAGGACCAATGATGAGGACGAGGATGAGGACAACATTTACACTACTCCTCCACCACCAACAACACCAACACTAGCACCACCTTCGGTTCTTCTGCCTAAGACCTACTCGTCTCCATAATGACAACTTGCTCCGCTGTAGCCATGCCTCGTACGCTTATGCACCCGAACAGCAGCGTTCAGAAAAGCATCTTTCCAGCAGTTTTCATGGGCACGACTACTGGCCTTTGCCGCCTTCGAAATACTGTTGGCCATTGTCGCCGTCAGCCCAGCACAGCCCCAACCAGCCAAGCGCAACCCAGTGCGCAGGATTTAGCTTTCCTGGCCTTCAAAACCATTGGCGAGGCCTCCAATTGAGAACAATCCTATTTTCAGACGCGCTCTCCGAGCAATTTAGACGAGGAGGACACTGGCGAGGCCTCAGCTCGGAGGAAACATCCGGATTCTGACGCCCCGAAGAGAGGTGAGGACAGCGGAATTGAAACACGGGCCTTTGGCGCAGCCGCTGAACCACTAGGCGATGGAGCTTCCCTCTGCCCTACCGACCATGCGAAATCCATAAGAATAATGCGGCTTTGTGTGGCTACGCCAGGGACGAACAGTCGCAATACAAGAAAGTGGAGCTGAGCCCAGAACTGCTGGGCACTGGGCGGGCCCTCGTCCTCTTCCTCCAGGACCACCCCACGCGTTTTCAAAAGCGAGGCAGGTTCAACCTGTCCTTCGAAGCTCCCAGAAAACTGTCGCCTCAGTTACGGCTCAATAGAGTTGCAAACAAAGACAGTCGCAGGGTCGCCCCCCCTTGGTCTTACTGAACACGGGAGAACAGGCGATGTTGAAAAACTATCCCTTCAGACATGTCGCATCGCAGCAACCCGACTAAACATGCAACGACTCACGGATGGAAACTCGTATGCATGGAGTTGACGTATGGAATCAGCACTTGGAAAGCTGGGCCAAGTACAAAGGGCAGGCAAGTGCTGGCAAATGTGCTGGACCTGCCATCAGGCAAATGAAAAGGTCACCATCTCGGCAGTGGCGTTTCGGGTGTTCTCTCAGACCGCAGAAGTTTCGATGCCCACACTCGCAGCACGAGGCTGCGAGGCTGAGTTGTATGAGAATTGTCATGATCACTTTGAGCCTCGCAAGTGTTTTCATTAAACCCTTCGAAACTGGGCGGATCGGCAAGGGCAGTGCCGGCAGCACGCCGTGAGTCTTGGTAGAACTACGCTCTCCCGAAGCAGAACCCAAGATAGGCTTGTCCTAAAGACTCTGCATGCATTCTGAGCAACGACCGATATACTATGACTAGGGCGGATGAGAGGGAACGTGCACACACTCCAAGCTGCATTTGATGAGTCCGAGGCCGCCACCATCACCATCGGCCTCGGTCTCTTGTCCGTGGCTCTCCTCCTTCACACACACATGCAAATTGATGCAGATTGCGCAAGTCTCTCCGCCAAAACTGCATGCTTGCTGTACCAAGCTTTCCGCTGGAAATGTACCAAATCGCAACATTCCGGAACAGAACTGCCAGCTATAAACGTCACACCGCACTTTCTGAGACATGCGGCGCCAACACATTCAATAAATTACAGTGCCAGCTATGCACAACACCACAAGTCTCTCCTCCTCGAAGGGTTGCAGCAAGTTCGGTCCACGGCTGGCCAGCGCTGGGTTGGGCCTCTTACATATTCAGAAAAGACCTGCTCCCAAGCAGAGGGAGCCAATTCGTGGTGGAGGGTGCGTCGAGCACGAAAAGTTCTGGAGCTCGATGTCACCCCATGGTGCAAACTCGAGGTATCAGCGATAATTAAGAGGGTAAACAGCAGGGACATAAGCTGGACAAGATGAGAGAGAAAGTACCTTGTCTAGGCGATGTCCAGGCAAGCAACAATAGGAGGCAAGGCCAAGGATAAGGCAAATCACTGCAACGCAGAGGAGGCGCCTCATGGAACGGCACAGATACATAGGCGGAGCAACTGATGGGAACAAAAGCAGATGGATAAACCACTGGATCAAAGATACACAAGCAAGGCAGCTGAGAGACCAAGGAGATGCAAACGTGACTAGAAATGGCTAACTCGTTTCGAACACAGGCCTCATTTGGGCAAAGGGAGCTTTGGGGCTTCCAGCTTCCAGCTGTGGCCCGAGCGTGACATGAAGAATCTGCGAGACTGCTCCGACCAGAACGGATGCCTTGGGCCATGCACGTTCAGTGCTTCTCTTACCCTTCACGACATAAGTTGACATAAGCCATGCAAACCGAATTAATGAAGCGCAACTCTCAAGACCGAATGGTTGCAATGCCCACACCTGAATATCCCAGGCCATCTGGTCCCACTGCCATGAAAGCTCCGGAAGTCAAGTTTCATCCCGCAGCGAGAAATGATCAGCTATCAGCAGGCGGAGGTGCTTAAGCAAACATTTCAGCAATGTGGGGTTATCCTCCGTCGCAATCCGTCTGGAGTCGCTGCGACATCATGACAAAGTGACTCCAATCGGCAAGAATCTGTCTCGAACCTTCGAATTGGCTTCATCTGAGTGGCTGCAGCTTTCGCCATAGAAGCCAGCTCATCAGACTCCGCGCATGCCTGGGCAAAGCAGGTGGTGTCTCGCATATGCATCCCTCATCCTGGACCATAGGAAGTAACCCGCAGAGATATACTGCGCAGGAGAGAGACGAGCTAATGCAGGTAGGGGGGGGGGGACCCACAAATAACCCGCAGAGGTAACCCGAGGGCAGAAGAATTGAGCGGCGGGAGGGTGCGGGTCGTTGGGAGGTCTCCAACGCGTTGCGGTTGGGTCAGGAGGCCTGATGACGACTACCACCAGGAGGTACCCCGCAGCTGCGAGGGAGAAGTGAGAGAGCGGGCGGGCTGGTGGGAGGTCTCCACTGCATGCGAATCGAGCCTGTCAGGACGACTACCTCCAGGAGGTATCCCACGCAGGGCGCATGACGACTATAATCGCTTCCCCCTACCATTAAGCCACCCGTTATTGATTCACAGAATGGCTCGTTGCGCGGATCCCGTGATTCAAAGGAGTGGTCACATCAGTGGTCACCACGGTTGAGAGCATTGAGGCAACGGCAGTATACAATAAAAGTACTACTGTAGGATCACTCGCAGCTTTGTCAACACTGCAGGAACTGGACTGCAAAGGAACTGCTAGCTGCAACAGCTGCGTGAACGCGGAGTCATGGTGAACGGTGCAAGAAGCCAGAGGAACGGAGGACTGCAAGGGGTGCAGGCTGCGGGGGTAAGAGGAACGCAGAACTGCAGAGTCCAGAAAGCCCATCCGGGCGGAATCGATTCCAATGCTGGGGGTGTATTTCATATGGGGGGCAAGTGATTGCCCCCAGGAGGAAATACCCTGCAGAGGTAACCCCCACTGTGGGTAAGGATCCTCTCATGACGACTGCATGAAGTACCCGTCCGCGGAGGGGTACCTCGCAAGAGAAGAAATGAGCGGTGGCGGGGGTGGGAACAACACGAGTAAGGATCAACTCATGACGACCATCTAGAAGTGCACCCCGCCTTGAAGGTACCCTATGAGAGAAGAACAGAGCGGCGGGGTGGGCCCACAGTGAAGCACATAACAGCACCTGCTATGGCGACTCCGGGGGGAGTGATACCACCTCCAGAACACCCTGCGGAGGTAACCGAGAGGCGGGGGGGTCGGCTGGGAGGTATCCAATGTGCGAACCCGATGATGGGGCCTTGCTCACAAGCCGCTCCACCACGATGGGCGAAGACCTGGACTGCCAACTCATCTCCGCACACAAACTACATGGAGGCTCAGAGCTGAATACTGGAGACCTACCACAGGACACACTCCACACTCGACGCAGAAGCGCCGCACATCTGATCAACAACCGCCGAGGCGAAGTAAAGCTTCTTGGCACATGCCTGCAACGTGCAACGTCAAGGCAGTGTATCTGCCATTGCAGAACTAGCCTTCTAGCATGCAGCTTCCAGGTTGGGGCATGGCGGCATGGCTGCTACAAAGGTTGCAAAGCCCTACAACAAGCAGCAACCCTTTCAACGCATCTTCGGTTCCACTTCAGTTTCCTCCATACTGTGCCGAGATTCGCACAGATGCTCATGGGGCGGCTTTGGGCGACTGTCGGACTACACAGGACTCAACATATCTGCTGGTACATCGTCTCAGCCTGCCTGGCTTATCAACGTCTTGAGGACGAGGGAAACGTTCTCGTTCGGGTCTTCGCTAGGAGGAGCATCACCTGCTTCAAGATGATTCGATGTGAAGACACACGTCGGTGTTCGACCCGCGTCAAGACGCAGGACCGCGGGTGCCTGACAAATGCTCGACCAGGCGCAGGATCAGCCCGTCCACTTCGAAGAGGCCATGCTCTGGGTCCTCGGCCGTGGGTTCAAACACCGTTTCAGCGTGCCGCTCATATCCATCAACCATCCGGCCCTGCCCAAGATCGTTGCTGGGGCGCACAGCAGCGTGGCAAAAAGCTCTGCTATGCACCTGGCGGCAGGCATGATGTAATTGGTGGCAGATCAGAGGCACACAATGAGGGTATGCGACAGTGCGATGAGCTGAGGCATTGACACGTGCGACTGCTGCGATTTAGATTTATGCTGATGCGAGCAGCCGATGCACTTTACTCGCCTCGGCCGCGGCCGAAGCGGTCAGAGGTTTCGTTCCTCTCCGGGAACCTCTTCCCCCTCTCTTAGTCCCCTCCCCGACCCGCGGCTGTTTAAGTGGCCACTGACCCCCCTCCTCCAAGAAATCTGATTTTGGCTTGCAAGCCCGCACCAAAATTTCTGGTGGAGAGTGAGCCTCATGAGCTCTGATTTGCTCCCAAATCTAGGCAAACTGCGAAGAGCTTACCATTATGAATTATGTCATGTAGCGTGTCGCCTGCTCGCATGTGGTCATGCATGCCCTACACGAAGAAGTTTGTATTGATCTTGTCCAACCTCTGCTTCTGCATCGAAGCGAGGAGGAGGGCGTTCCGGGCGTGGCTACCGCCGCAAACAAATCTTGGCAGCTGCACCGATCTGCGAAGTAAATATGAGCGATTTGCCTCGAACTGACTGCTAGCCAACCTAGCTTATGTCACAGGTAGATTCGTTTCCCGCCACTTCTCCACGATCTTTCCGAAAGGACCAACCCTATCTTCAGAACACCATTTAATAGGCGTCCCCCAACCACCCCTGGCCCCTGACTCAGGGAGCAGGCTGCCTCGTTCCCAGGAACCGAAGAAAGCACTCCAGCACCTGCCCGGGAGGTTCTTCGTGCAGGCCGGGCGTGCTGCTGGAATTCATTCACTCGAAGGCCGGACTCGTCTGAGGAGCGCAGGTGCTTTAACGGAACCGTCCGACCGATCTTCTTTGCTACGCTCTCCCTCTCTCGGAAGAAACGATGGACTTGTCCAAGGAAAAACTCCCAGGCCTGATCTGGCCCGCGGTGGCGCAAGTACTCGAGGACCTTCGGTCGATGTCAGCGATCGCGAAGCTTGTAGCCACAAGTGCGCAAAGTTACGAGTCGCGCCTGGTCTGGGCATCGATGGTACAAAGCCGAGGCGGTGTGGCAGAAGTAGCCAGCCAAGACCTCTTGCAGGCACTGCAAGCGAGTGTTGCAAGAGGGAATTCTGTTACTGTTGAAAGACCACCCATTTAGTGCCGAGCACGGCAAACCCCCTTCGACCATCCCTCACACGTGACACAGCATTTATACACGCCCACTCATCTCCCTGCCCCGCGCCGTCCAGCTTGACCTTCTGGGATCCAGCTGGGCATCCAACAGGAAGCTCCACCTCGCAGCTGTAGCTCCAAAAACGGCTGCGTTTAACTGACTCCAGCTTTCGACGTTGTGAGGAGGCGGCAGCACTTCGAGAGGATTTGCGGTCGTGCCGTTCACCTCGAACGGAACAACCAAGTGCGCCAGCATTGCTGATCAGTTTTGGGATTTTGCCGGTGGAACATGCAAGCTAGGCAACAGCAATCACCCAGGTTGAAACAGCCAATGCCAACAGTCAGCACGCGAGAGCTCAGCCCGAATGTTGGTATGCTTTCACTGGTTCTTCCTCCATCACAGACAAGCAGGGGCCCTCTCATGCCAGGCAGGTCAGGCAGGTCAGGCTATCACGCAAAAGAAATGTCAAAAGCAGATCTCCGTCTGCAGAACCGCTGTGCCGAGTGCCCGACAAAGAAGGCTTGGGACAAGCGGAATTTGCAGGGCTCGTCCTGGGCACCCTCACGGCGAGGGCCATGCCATGACCACAGCCAAACACAAGAGTCCAACATGCCAACATGTTCTCCACCCCACTGCTTGAAATGTGAAGCGGAAGCCTCAGCACCCGGACTCGGACAGCACAAGGACAGCAACTCCGCAGCCTTCACAAAGTGGAGGCTCGAGGGTTTATTCGGGACCCTGACTTTTGAGTGTTGAAGCCTGGTTCAAGTGAACGATGTTCGTCACAACCAGCGCACGAAATCACTGCGCGTGGCGCTCTTGCTTTTCGTCAACTCTTGAAAAGGCTCTGCAGCTGCTTCAGCCACACAAGCTTGTGGCCCATAGTTTTTATGTCGAGCGCAGTCCAGAACTCTGTCTCCACGTGGCTCAATTGCAGCTTCTGCTCCTGCCAGTTGCACAACTCCTGCGCACATTCCTTGAACTCCTCCATGTCATTAAACTGCTCCTGCAGCTTCTGCAAGTAGAGATCGGCGAATTTGCCTTTTCCGTCATCGAAGCCATTTAACCATTTCTCGAATTGCCGCATAGATGCCAACAAACTCGCTGGCTTTGCAGAGGGAGACGTGCTTGTGGCTTTGGCACGGTCTGCAGGTGCAGACGTGATCGTGGACTTCTGAGGGGTTGTGTCCTCATGCATGTCCAGGTTCACCACAATCGTCTCGGTGGCTTTCCCTGCTGGCTTGTTGTTTGTATTTGCATTTGCGGCATTCTTCTGGCCAACCTTCGGCATTGCCTTTTGCTTCGGTTTGACTGGTTGCTCGGGTTGCTTAGGCTTAGTCGTCTGACGCGACTGTGACAGAGGAACTTGGGCCTGCGCGTTTCTCTCGAACTCTTCGATTAACGTTCGAGGCACCTTGCTTTGTGGCTTCTCGTCATCGGTGTGCTCTCTCTCTCGCTTGGGAGGTGAGGGTGCGGCTGCTGATGGCTGAGCTGTAGCACTTGGCATTGCGCTTTGGGCCGGAACCGGGGTCGTCTGCTTGAGCGCAGAGCGCCAAGCTCTGCTGGACACTGCCTGGATGCCGGTCTCGCAGGCACGAAACTGGTTGAAAGCAATGTATTCCGTGATGAAGGCTGCGATGCTGGCATTGCGCCTCCAATTCGATCGCATTTGAACATGTTCTGATTCGGCTGCCTGCTTTAGCAACTCTCCGATCTGGTCGCCGATTGCTGGCAGGAGCATGTTCCACGGGAGCCAGCTACTCTTGTCCGGAAACTCGATCCAAGCCAGGTGCAGCGCTTGAAGAACTTGACCACTAATAAGTAGAAGTTGCTGCATCTGCGGGTTCCCCAACATTATCGGCAGCTTCCAAAGAGTTTTGAACAGAGCATCCTGTTCAAAGTCCCCAAGGGTGTGTGCAAGCCTTTTCCGTGCCCACAACCGGATCATGAGGCAGATCGCCTTTGCACGCATGTCGAAGTTGGCTTCCTTCACTTCAAAGGCAACCACCTTCGAAGTCAAGACTTTGATCACCGTTTTGCCGACATCGGCACGCTCTTGCAAAGCACTGAGGATCACAGTGACCATTTGAGGAAAGCTATCCTGCGACGGAAGCTGCAGCTCTTGCTGAGTCGTTGCAAGCACCTCCCATGCTTCGTCGCGATCTGGCTCCCTGTTGGGGACAACTTGGATGCCAATTTTCTCGGCCCACATCGCATAACCCCAGGCTTGATAGGTGCCATGATTGAACTGCACGGCCGCCCTCCAAATCACCTGGGACTGCAGGAGGGCGATGGCTTGGGCGAGAAGATGCTGCCCCTGCGGCCCTCGCTCATGTCCGGCGGCCAGAATCATCCGATCCTCCACTATGGTCAAAGTCAGTCCTGTGGTGCTTTTGACGGATTCGATGAGGTTCTGCCTATCTGCCCCGTGGGGAATCTTGTCGAGCAATGGCTTAGGCACGGTCAGGATGGTGCGGTCAGGGGTCGCCCGCAATCCGTCGGCCTCGTCACCTGCTCGATGTACAAACGCCTCCACGTCTGACAGTTGCACTCGTTCTCCCGCAACCCAGACTTCCGATGGTAAATACTTGGCTTGTGGCTCTGATGACACGATGCACAGGTCGGCTCCACGACTTCTGTTGACGATCATCTTCTTCTCACGCCGAAGGTGCGAGCTTTGCCGCGGCAACACTTGGATGCGTCGCACAAGCCCCTTGCGCAGGCGGTCCAAGTTGCGCAACACGAAGCAGGCTGGCTGGAAGTGATCGTTCTTCGCTGCACGAAGAGCATCCCACACAAACTGCTCGGGTTCGTGATCGTATTGGACTTTCGTTTCGGCGCATGTCAGTATTCGACATGCCTTTCGCAATTCCCCTCGCTCACAGTTCAGTGAACACTGGTGTCGGAAAGCTGCAAGGATCTCATCGCTGGAGGCAGACCTGTCCACGGCCAATATGTCGTAGTGGCTGGCTGGCAGCATGCTTGACCACGTGTCCAAGACCTGCACAGGACTGCTGCCTTTGAAGATGGTTTCTTGCCATCCCTGAAGCATGGCGAAAGCCTCCTTTTGGAAACCAAGGGTGGCACGCAGATCCGCCACCTGCACCTGGTGTGGGTGCTTGGATGCCTTGTGAGTAGCGCAGCCTTTGGGCCTGCTGAACCTCAGCTCGCAGCCTCTGCACCGCAGACCATTAAGGCTAAGAGCCAAAGATGCAGCTTCTGGTGTACCGAAGCGAAGAATTACTTGGCCATGGTCCCATCGGCACTCTTTGATGGGATCGTCCTCTGGTTTGACATCCTCCTGCTCTATACCCGCGTCGCCAAGACTAGCCCACCATGCAGCATTCAGAAACTCCCGCAAGTACTTCTCGTCTTTGCTGAGCTCCGGGAGGCCCAGGAGCTCTATGTCGTAGGCGCTCGCATGGCTCATGGCCGTCATGGCTCATGGTATCTTGCGCCATCGGGCTTGGTTCTTTTCTGGTTGCACGGGGCCGGTGCGTGCTAGCAGGGTTGAGATGGGTTGAGTGAATACATCAGCGGGCTATGGTGCCCCATCAGCTGGACATTGAAGACTTGAGCCGTGACAACAACTATGTTCCCTATGGTCCGCCTCTCCGAACCTTAAGGCCGAACAGCTGCAAAAAGCTGGGCTGCGGGCTGTGTGGCTGCGCAGCCGCGCCTTGTCGGGTGGCACGCCTGGCCACGCTTCAGCTCGCACTTGCATCTTCACTGAAACTTGAAGTCAGTTCCCCCGTCTTGTTCTGGACACGTAGAAGATAGATGAAGACAGTCCCCACGTATAAAAGCACAAGAACTGGAGCGAATGACTCTGCGTTGGCCTTCTGAAGGCTGCTTGGTAGCATGATTCACCTCGGAAGATCGATCTCTCTCTCTCTCTCTCTCTCTCTGTCCCGATGGCTAAGATAAAAAGCCTCAAAGAAAGTCGCTACAAGAAGAAACGCTGCATGCATTCAGGCCGGAGCCAGAGCGCACACATTCTGCGGGGTGCAGAGGCGGTCGATGAGCGTCGGGCTCCCGCTGCGATATTCCTCGAGCCAAGCCAAGCGCTCGCAGATTTGGTGATGGGTCACGGCCGGGGGGGGCTTTTAGACCGCTACAGAGGCTGGCCTGGAGGAGCGACTCCCCCTGGTCCAAGAGCTCCTCCAAGCTGCCCACCTCCTCGCCATGCGGAAGCGGCGGGATGGAGGGACGGACATGGACGGATTCTCCGGTTCTTGAAAAGGTCGTGCCTCCACCTCGCGGGCCAGCGGCGGAGGAGGAGGCGGCTCGATCAGCAACGGCACCTCGTCCTTGGACATCTGGCAGGATGGTCGGGTTTTTTGGGTCGGCAAAGATGCGGGCAGCAATTATTGCGGATGGAAAGCGTCCAAAGTCATAGTGAAACGAAAGAACTGCGAACAGGCTGATGTCTAACATATTGCGGAAAAGATCGAATGAGTAAGCGACTCCTCAACAGGTTGGAAACAAGGTGCCACTTGGCGTTAAGGCCAACAAATAGCTAGAACATGTCGTCCGAAAAGGTTCAGGTCGCTAGTCCGATTTCGACAGCGAAGACGGAGATTTCGGCCCCTCTATCTCGGAACCTTCGGTTTTCCCCACTTGTTTCCGAACTTCCCCGCATTAGCTCACACGTACAGTCGGAAGAAGCGTCAGAAGCTCACGAGCAGGTTGAGGCAGCAAGCCTTCCCCTTTGCTACTCGCGCTGCTATCCGTAGTGCCCTACGGTATCTTTGGCGGCGTGTAACTGCAGGAAACACACTCCCAAGCATGGAACAATCAGTGCCACCCGAGGCTCGAAGCTCTCATCCCGGAATGTCTCCCAGCCGGCTGCGCCCTCGAGAGTTGAACGATGGGCATTGACTTCCAATGCAAGCGAGTCCATCCGACTACGGTGCTTCGGTCGCTTTCAACCGACTTCTCAACCTTCACTGCATCTGCATGACTCTCCCTGAGGCGGGGCTCGCAGCTGCAACTTACACCCAACCCGTGTCACTGCAGCACTGCAGCATTGCACATGCGCACCGTGCCGCCCTTCGAAACACAACTGCCTGACACAGTTAAGCTGCACTTCAGAGATGCTACATCTCTCAGAGAACTGCCCTCCGACCTCAGCCATGAAGTCTTCTCAGTTCCATGGCGCCTCGCAAGAAAATCTCATCTCTGACTCTCAGAGCCACGCCTCTGGCCCTCGAGCTCCCGGTGCCTCGAAGTCCCGAGCCGGAAAGCTGCGAGGATCCTCGGCCCAAGCCCGAGCCATGGCACAAAAACCAGCAAACAGCGATCGGCGATGTGCGTGTCGCAGTGGGCTGCGCCGCAGGGTTGTGTTCTGCCCACGGTCCCAGGCACTAAGCTTTGCAGGTTTGCGAGAACCTGTGAGTGAGAGCTGCCCATAGCGCCGATAGACACTATCCACAGAGTGAAGGCTAAGCATTCCTGGGCCTTACGACTTCAAGCATCTCTTGTCCCCGTCATGACATCGAACCATTGAGCAAACGCTGCGGGCACCTGCACTCGTTTCTAGAGGTGACAGCTTGTCCCTATATACACAGCCTACATACATATGTATGTACGTACATCCGTGCACCGTCGCAGCAAGGCCAGATACACCGCGCTTGCCATGCAGTAGCCTGAAACTTCACTTTTTCTCTCCCTAGGGGCATGCACTTGCAATCTCCTCATCGGAGCTCGGCTCGGCCGATCGAAGATATGTCTCGGAACCTGTCAGAAGGACGTGCCACACAGTCCCCTGCCGCAACCACACGTCGGGCTGCCGGGTCGTCAGAGAAGTGGATCCGGAAAAGCTACGAGTGATCATCAAAGTCAATGTCTGTGCAGCTCTGCTTCTGTTGGTAGTCCCCGGGGCCTTCTCTACAGGGAGACAGCACAAGACTGTGGGCGCATCGAGTCTGACTACCACGCATCGATTTCTTGAACTAGTCGGATGCACGAGAGTGACTTTGCGATGTGGCAGCGTAGTACTTTGCGGGCTTAAAGACTCATGAGCCCATCGTGAAACCATTTCACCCAAGACATCTCTAAAAGAGCTTGGGTACTTAAACGGCCGTTTCACTTTAGATGCCTCTGCGGGCAGACAATTAATTTAAAAAATCTGCAGAACCCAGCTTTGCTCACGAATGTCCAAGGCCGCATGCCACCCAAACACTTGGTAAGCACGGTCTACGAATGCGAAGGCTGCAGCTAGCCATCAAGTCAGAACCTCCCCTTCTGCTTGAATCCGGCCAACAGGTGCCTTGAACCTGAACATGTTGGACAACCGCTCGGTCGAAGCACGATTGCAGAGTGGAAGCATCAGGACAAAGATCAGCACCCCGCTGAAGAGACAGTGACATAGAGATACAGAGAAGAGAAGAGGCAACCGAAAAGATGTACAGACTGACAGTAAAGCTAAGAGAGAGAGAGAGAGAGAGAGAGAGAGAGAGAGCGACAGGGAAAGAAGGAGAGACAGAGAGAGACAGAGAGAGAAAGAGAGAGAAAGAGAGAGCGAGAGAGCCTGCCTACGAAGTCACAGAGGAGCCCCTAATTCCGGCTTCTCTCCCTCAGCCGAGCTCCAGTCACTTGAGGTAGCATCTGGATCAGGTTCATCCGCTTTCCGGAAGGATCTTCCGCCTTGAGCAGGCCATTTGCATCGGGATGAGGCTGCGGAAACGGAGCTTTACCCGCGAGTGGAATGCTATTTTGCCCAGAAACCTGCCTGAGCTTTCTGCCAAAATGCCTGCCAAGGCGGGACTTCTTTGATTGGCATCAACCAGAAAAAAGTGGCGCAGTGCTGCAAAGCATGGTTGTTCAGAAACCATTGTCAGCCTGTGCCAGCTTGGAAGCGTCTGGTGTTTGGGCAAAAGCCAGCAGCTCATGGCACAAAAGGTAGTGAAGTGGAGCAAGTGGAGCCTGTGAAATGCTGTACTCCGGTTTTACAGTAGGGCCATGCAGAACCACCTCCGCCCACCCTGTTTGCGCTTTGCTGGTCAACTTTCTGATACCACCGCGGCGGCCACATGTGGCCGCGGCCACCGTTTCGTGTGCACCTCCCCGCCCGCTCCTGGAAGAACGGCACCCGTGAACTACACAACTCATGCTCGAAGCCAACCAGCTATAAGTCAACAAGGCGGTCTCTGCGAAGAACACTGGAACCAAATGCTGTGCTCAGACTCCGGTTGCAGTTATGGCTTGGGCAACATCTCCTCGCTTTGCCGATGAGACTGCGGCTAAGTTTCACGGTATGCAGCAGCATTCGGTCTTTCGCCCCCCGTCACATCAGTCTCATGCTCTTCCTGCTCTGGTGAAGCATGACCCTCGATCCTGGAACTCCGCTCCTTCACCCTTGGTATTGCGCTCGGACACTCCAGTCGCTCCTAATCATCCTGATCCATTCCGTCTGTTTTGGGAAGCCCTGCTGCTGGTCCTTGACGAGAGATCGCATGATTCAGCTGTTGTATTGAAATTGTATTGGCAGAAATCAACATCAAGGCCCAAGTAAACGTGCGCTTCCCACCCTCCACAACGCAAGTCTGATTGATGTATGTATGTATGTATGTATGTATGCATGTACGTATGTATTATTTATCTGGACACCTGAACCCGATGCCAATCCGAGGATCCAGATGCGCCTCCAGCACGTCCCCGCTGTCCGAGCACTCTGGGCAAACCAGTGTGCCCCAACCTCGCGCGGGCTGGAAGCAAAATTCCGTCCAACCATACATCCATCTATCAAACATGTAGGCATGCATGTATGTCTGTCTGTCTTTGTTTGTTTGTATGATGTACATAGGTGTGTGTATTATATATATATATGTGTGTGTATGTCTGTACATATGTGTGTATGGCTTGAGAAAACAGGCTGAGGGAGTTATGCGGCCATGGTGTTACACGAGTTGTTGCTGAGGTCAATATACATCACTGCGTTTTCTCCAGTCGAGGCGGCCGCAACAGAAAGCGTTCTATACTGGAATTTCCGCGCATGTTTGCTTGTGCTGTTCTGCCGCACACTGAACTTTTATTTGGCTGGGTCTGGCAGCTCACTCTGTACACCAGCCCGAGATCGGCCAGAGTCCCAGACACCAAAACTATCCAAAGCTCCAGGTTCAAAGTTGTGTGCCGACTCACTGAGCTGTTTCAAGCTGGGAGGCCGCTGTGCCGATGGCGGCCGCATCCGTGACAAGGCCCACTGACCTCCACTGTGCCCGAGCAGTTTCGCTGCAGAAGAACCAAGAAGGATGCAGGCTGAAGGAAGGCATGGCACCATTGCCAGATCACTGGACACAGAGAACAGCCGGTCAGAAGAGGTGCCCGCGGCCTGCGGCTCTGCCATGTCTGCCTTCGCATAGGGTTCTTTTCCGGGTGAGCTACTCCATCAAGTGCACTGTTTTACGCACGCTCTCGCAGCATCTCATAGCTGCCGACAGAATCTAGAACTCGAAACCCACCATGTGCTTGCTGACATGTTTGGCATTTTCCGGGGGCACGCACAAAACAATACATGTCTTCGAGAAGGCAGGTGGGGGCCTCCACGACCTGCTTGGGACATGGCGCGTCTTTGAAGAGCTCAGGAACCTCCTTGCAAGAGGCAGTCTATGTCACCCTCGTATTCAGGAGCAGGTGCGAGGAGTAACGGGAACCTCTTTTGGGAGCAACGGAAACCGTTCCCGCACGTTGTAACCGAAACCCGCGGCCGTGGCAACACAAACGCGTCGGCCGGCGTAACAGGAACACCACCGGCACGGGAACTGCCAACCGAAACCAGCAAGGCCGGGCAGGTCGCTGTTATGCTCGCAAACTCGCGGACCGAAATCCGGTCCCCCACGGGCAGGCCTGAAGTAGATAAGACAGAAATAAAGATATCGATGCACTGGGACAGAGAATCGTAAGAGCATGTGCATGTGCTGTAGTTTCGCAGGTTCAAAGTGATGCTTGAAAGATTGTTTTCGTTGCCGATACCACAGTCCATTTGTCTTCAGGTGTGTGTTTGTTTGCCGGAAAGTGAAGTACCTAAACCCTAAACCCTAATCCGGATAAACCCTGACAAGGCAATTAGGCTAGTTGGGGCTGAGCTCATTTTGGTTTCCTTCCTCCTTGAGAAGGCAGGTAGTTGGGGTCAGAGTAAGGCTTAGCACAACTCTAATGTACTGTCAGGCTCTAGAATTCCCAGCCAGGCTCGACATCGCCACGGAGACCATACATTATGATTCATAAATTATGATGTTATGCTTTTCTGTCCCATTAGACTCAGCATATGTTCCTTCTGTCCACACAGCACATCAAAACACCGGGAAGTTGCGGCAAACACCCATTCAGGAGCGCCAAAGCCAAATCCCAGTCCTCAAAGAGTTGATGAAGTGGATCCTTGTAGTGACAGGACCTAGCCACAGAAGGAAAGACCCATAAAGACCCCGAGGTTTCTTCAATCAATGCTCGCACGGCACGGTCTGAGCCTACGGAGACTTGCCGACCAGGCCGGGCCTCTCATCAAGCACGTCAAGGACCTTGAAGCGTCTGGCTTCTCTAACGCGTGTGTCAAGCTTGCCTGTGCGTCCTACAACTACACCATCTAGCGGGCATACCAGCACGCAAGCACATATGTATAGATAGATAGATAGATAGATAGATAGATAGATAGATCGATAGATTGATGGATAGATGGATAGATCGATAGATAGATAGATAGATAGATAGATAGGTAGATAGGTAGATAGGTAGATAGGTAGATAGGTAGATAGGTAGATAAGTAGATAGATAGATATACAGATATAACTACAAATAAATGCATGAATATATTCATTAATAAATAGATATGTATATATATATATATAAAGCTATAGATATGGATACAGATATAGGTATAGGTATAGATATAGACATAGATATAGATAAAGGTATACGTACAAATACATTCGTTCCGTTCTAGTTGCTTATTTATTGTTACTTCTTGTGTTTATGTGTTTGCTCATTTGTTTGATTTTGATGATTTTGTTTGCTTATCAGCTTTGAATTTTATTGTTCCTTTTTTCTGGTTACTCACTTATCTACCTATTTATGTTTTTTTGTGTTTATTCGTTTACTTTTCATGTATGTGTGTATATGTCTATATACATATATAGACATAGACATGTATCCCCGTATATGTGTGTGCGTGTGCCCGTGCACGCGTGATTCTCTTACATGCTGAAGCAATTCCACACAGCTAGCATGAAACATGATAGTGCCTGGGCGGATTTGCTGCTGCGGATTCGGGAAACACAGTACTTCACGCCTGTTGAGACAACCAATTACGACATGCGCACTGAACTGAGGGGACGGGATGGAGGAGGAGGGAGCTTGTGAGTGTGAGTGAGAGTGAGTGTGTGTGTGTCTGTGCGTGGGTGGGTGTCTCTGTGTGTGTGTGTGTCTCTGGGTGTGCGTGTGTGTGTGTGTGTGGGTGTGCTTGTTTGCTGTTTGTTGGTTTGCTTGTTTGTTTGTTTGTTTGTTTGGTTTGTGTGTTTTGTTTTGTTTTGTTTTGTGTTGTCTTGTCTTGTCTTATCTTGTCTTGTCTTGTTTTGTTTTGATTTGATTTTATTCGATTTGATTTGCTTTGCTTTGTTTTGTGTTGTTTTGTTTGTTTGCTTGTTTGTTTGTGTGTTTATTTGTTTGTTTTGTGTTGTGTTGTGTTGTGTTGTGTTGCGTTGCGTTGCGTTGCGTTGCGTTGGGTTGGGTTGGGTTGTTTGTTTGTTTGTTTGTTTATTTGTTTGTTTGTTTGTGTGTCCCCGTCCGCGTGGTTTTACAGATCACAATCGGCACCAGACCTTTCACCAGTGGAGGCATGACTTGCCGAAATATTCATGCAAAAGAAACAAAGAAGTCGAAAGTCGGCATCTCTCCAGCTGGAGATTGCCAAAACTTAACGTGCAACGCCTTCCCGGCAGGCTGACCACCAAGACACGAAGCAGTTGAAGTAGCTGAAACGGCACAAGGAAACCGCGAACCTGCCGATTTCTGATTCTTTCATGTATATACTGTACACCTGTGCCGGCTGTGTGCTCCTTTACGTTGGACGGCGCCCGAACAGCAAGCCCCGCAAGTCAACGCCAGACGCCCGCTGTCCATCCCTTGTTGCATCGACAATTCTATCACACATGGCTGCCAAACGTGCCAAGCAGCTGTGTCAGGAGAGACTCCCAGCTTCTCGGCCCATGCCTTGCCAGGATACCCAGGCGTTACTTCAAAACAGCCAAGAGATGCCAAGAGCACTCTTCCTGAAAAGGCTGCACTCGAGATCCACTCTTGGCAGGCGGCACTTTCTTGCTCCTTTTTCTCGTTTGCCTTGGTCTCTCACGCACTGGGCCAGGGCGGGCCAAGCAGAGTCAGCCTGCTTCAGCTTCAGCTCGTACTGCCAGCGCAAATAAAGCAAAAGCCACACGGCCTCGCAGGTAAACTAGAGGCTACGGAAACTTCGTGTGAAGACTATTGTGACAGCAGCAAATCCAGCCAAACCCACGACTTCAAATTTAAGAGTTCGAGATTCTCGCTGCGACTGCGGTCCGAGAAACGAGCCAAACATGGCAAAGTTTTCTACTGGCCATGACATGCCATGTGACCCCTTCGGCCTTGGTGATGGTCGGCTGCTGTGCTTGCGTGGAGGTGCCCCGGACCCCGATGACCTCACGAACCACAGACGAACTGAGCGAGAAGTGGAACATGCAGTGCTAGGCTTATAGCTTCTGGCATAAGCCCTTTCTAATGTAATACTAGAACGGCACGCCCGGAACTAAGACACCGCGGCAACGCAGCGCACGGCCTCGAAAGCCATCAAGAGCAGGCACTCAATGAACTGATGCAGTCCGAACCTGACGGGTGGCTTCGAGAATGCCGGGCTGGATTGAAGCGAATCCGAGGCGTTGGCAACTCCACCGTCTTTGTGTTCTGGGCCGCAGCTGTTGCCTGCCCACCAATCAGGTTCTATGGAGAAGAACATCTGTCAGCATGAAAAACACCACGCAAGATGTACCAGCAGCGCATCATCGAAAAAACTGTACACCGGCACAAGTACATCATACTAAAAGCAAAACGCCGCAATAGCGACGGGGAAGCCCCCGTAGTTACGGCAAACAGAACCATGAACTGACACAAGAACTCGATCAGATTAATGCGACTTAATGGATGGATGCATCGACAATCTGGCATAAACGGGCAAAGGCTCGACATGCGACACAATTGTTCGCACAAACACATGCTGACACGCTTCGAGAATTCTCTTTGACTTTGAAGTAGAACATTAGTTGCCATCTGCGGGGCAAGGAGACACGCCCTTGGGCCCAGCTATAAGGTCCGACTGTACCCGCAATCATTTGCCAGCTAAAGCTGGTGATTGTGACCCTGGCGATTCGGCGCATGCAAAGTTCTGTGTGCAACGCCGGAAAACGTGGAAAACTCTGTATTTTTGCCCGCGCTTCTAGAGTTCGGGAGAGTTCCGGCTTTCCAATTTGTTTCTCTCGTCGTGCGAAAACACAATCCCCGCCAGCAGTAGTTCATTGATCGCGAAATCGAACTCACCACAGTGCCCTCCACATTGTTCTTGCGAAACACAAAACCCTCGCTTCTCAAGGAACATGTACGTCCGATGAGCGTCGACAGCAGAGACTTTTCAAAAAGCACATGCCGCTGCGCAACTCGGGTTCACAAAGCGAGGGCGCTTTGTGCACTGATTTCGCTCGCCCGGACACGAAAGCCTCGTGGCAGAGGTGATTTTGAGCGTGGATGAAACACTTCTGCCCAACTTATTGCCAAAGTGTGAAGTACCAAAGGAGGGAGGAAGCGGGAGGGGGAGAGGGGGAGGAAGGGAGCGGGGGGAGGGATGGAGCGGGGGAGGGGTGGAGGGGGAAGGGAGGATATAGGGAGGGAGAAGGAGGGGGGGAGGCAGGGACATGCAGCACAAGCATTACATGGACTCCGAGCAAAGCCTTTTCCAGGATTGTTGAACTTATGTGGATCCGATGAGATGCATTGGTTTGTCGAGGGCATAAAGACATGATTGGTAAAGCCACCTCTGCACGTCGTACGGCTGCCAGGCCATCAGCAATAGGGAAGCGACCAGCCAGGGCTACAGTCGCCGCCTCAGGCTGTAAGTGAGTGGATGCGCCCAAGCAGCATACCCACCTTTGCGCACAAAGTTTACTTTCGGAGCCCTTTCTGCTGAGGCAGGTCTTGTCGGGGTTCGTAAAGACAAGAGAAAGCGGGGCAGTGCTCTGCACTCCCGCAACGTAGGGTGTTCTCTCGCGAGCAGCCATGACTTGCTTTCGGACATGGCCGTTATGAAGATCTTTACAAGATCTCTATCTCACCTAGGTTGGTGTTCAAACTCGGACGGGTTTCTCAACCCCGGCACGCTGAATGATTAGAGGCCGAAAAAAAACCGCCGGCCAACCTCGCGGGACTATCTGCAAAACAACTCAAGCCACGCAGGGAAAATCACAAAGTACACTTGTTACCCAATGTGCTTTGGCGGCCTGGAGCTCGACAGCTGCGTAGTCGGTCCCGCCCAAGCCCAACATTCGAGTCTCTTCGGGAGCTATTTTTCTAATTTATTAAACCACCTTCAAGATCATCTGGCTAAAACTCCGCATTTAATTTCGGGCTGGGCATCGAAGCCAACAGCATAGGCAAGCAGAACACCGGCGCGAGCCACACAAGATTAAATTCAAAACTTCATCACATCTTAAAGAGGAATCATACCTCCTCTTAGTGCGATCGTACCAACGAAACCAACTGTCATGTACACCACTTTTTGGAGCAGCCCGACGGTGACTTTCGTATCCCACAGAAAGCACCCACAGTTGGTCAGACCGAGGAAGACCGCCAAATCCTGAAAATCTTTGTCGCCTTCGCCAGGGTCCAGCATGCTGATCATCGACGGCAGACTTGAGCAAGAGACCCCAGTGAATGCTGCTGGTAGCAGGAAAGCCGGCATCAACAGGCACAGCAGAAAGCCGGGCAGCGACGCAAGCAACAGGCTTTGCTGCAGGTCATATAAGAATGCAAGCGAACCTATAACTGTTGTCATGCCCATAACTGTACTGACAACCTGAAACGTTTTGGAGGCCTGATGCATGCAGGAGCCCATCACCCTCCAACGAGTCTTGACTGCCTGACAATTGATCTCCTCGTTCAGAAAGGGCTGGATGAAGGATTGAATCTTTATACCCAATCCACGCCATGTTAACATCTGAAGGAAACCAGAAGACGCGAGCACAGCACTTGATGCAACAAAGCAGACCGATGAGAGGATGGAAGCGCAGGTCCTTCTGTCCAGCAGGGCAGTCCGGACTATGCGTGACAACGCAAGGGCGAGCCTGGAGCACCAAAACATCACTCCGCTCACACAGGTAGGCTGTAACAAAAATTAGGCAAACATGCTTGTATGCAGGTGAAATGCCAGATCACCACGGCGACGGTTGCGTCGCGGCCGGTTGTTCTCGCCCATGCTGAAGCCAAGCCTTGGTCCTGCATCAGCACTGCCAGAATCTCTGTGGTCTCTCGCAGCATCGCCTCAGCTGGACAGGCACTCTGCAAATGCAGTGGCCGAATTGGTAAATTTGTGAGACAGGCATCAAACCTGAGTCCAAACGACACAATTGCATGATTGAAGATCCGTTGCTCACTGTTGCGACCGATTCTGGCATACCTGTCCGATAGAAATGGCCCAGAAAGCAGCATGCGCGGAAGCAAACGGCCGCCCCTCCGACCATCCGCTGAATGGAACAGGCATGACCCAGAACTCCAGCCACCCTGGCATGCCCTCCCCTGGGTCAATACACAACTCATGCCCAAACCGCATTTAAGTTGCATAGGTATAGGCGGCTCAACACGAGAGTGGAAATGAGCGAAGACAGCAGTTGAGCAGGCAGGCAGGGGAGGGAAGCGAGTCGAATGTTTTGCACGAGAGGCACGGACGCGAAGATGCTTCATTTTGGAAGGCGGGAGCGTGACCAATGTAGATGCAAGCCGTTTTCGACAGAGTCTCACCATCCCTTGAAACTCACAGCTGGAAGATTGTTGGAATTCTGACATTCGTAGTGGCACCTCCAATCACAAGGAATACCACCGAAAAGGAGTGACAAGATTAGGACTAAGACTTATGAAGAAGCCTACGCCGCGCGCATGGCGGTGCCGTCGACAACTAGTCTCCCGGGGCACGCCCACAACATTGACAACGGCAGTGCCCACAACAGGCGCTGACCAGACGCAATCAACAGGAGTGACCAAGTGATTTGCCTGGAATGAAGTTGAACTCACTGCAACGGGCTCGCCTGAACGAGCAGATGTGGAAACCGAGCAGGCAGTTGAGCCAACATGTCAACACTGGAAGACAGGTGACTGTTGCAAAGGCTTGCAGCCACCGGTCCAAGTCAAAGGCATGATCTCCTCGAGCCAAACCCTGAACGAAGACGCAATCAACAGGAGTGACCAAGTGATTTGCCTGGAATGAAGTTGAACTCACTGCAACAGGCTCGCCTGAACGAGCAGATGTGGAAACCGAGCAGGCAGTTGAGCCAACATGTAAGTGACGACGGGCCTGAGCCGGAATGCGAGCCCTATGGTCGTCCACGAGGCACGTTGCTTGCCCAGCTCTTGGGACCGCCTTCTTCCCAAAGATGTTCAATGAAAACTGAAAGCTCGAAATCAAGCGAAGTCAAGTTTTGCAGATACGGCGTGCCATGATCTTTGAAACTGCCAAAATGTGAAACATGTTCAAGACTTCGCGCTTCTCTACTGAGCGAAACGACTCGGGACCTCAACACGCCTACAGTAGCAATTTTCTCTCAGCTGTGGGCTCGCTCGTCGATAGGCAAAAGCCTCCATTCCTATGTTTGTGCAATCTTTGAGGTCTTAGCCGCATGCGAATCCGTCCTTCACAGAGACACAATCACAAACAAACAAACAAACAAACGCCGCAAACCACATAAGACACTCAACTAGCACAAACCAGCATGCGCACGGTCTGGGTAACAATGGGTAACAAATTTCAAAGTTTACAGGACTGAACCAGCAAGTGGCAGACAACAACACTGGAAGACAGGTGACTGTTGCAAAGGCTTGCAGCCACCGGTCCAAGTCAAAGGCATGATCTCCTCGAGCCAAACCCTGAACGAGAACCCTTCTTCCAAACAAGCAGGTATATACTGCAGTATTCTGTGCCGAGTCGCTCTTCTGGCAGAATAACACCAGCCACCCGAGTAAATCAAGACTCCCAAAGCCCCCGAGAACACTGCCAAGTCGGTAGCTGGGCCCGAATCGTCAAAGCAAAAGCCCGGGCTTAATATCAGATCCGACTGCAGCCGGCAGGAGACAAGCTCAACAGCGGCGAAGGCCACAGCCGCAATAAACATGAGTATAAGAAGACAGTGGTAAGCCTTGATGAAGATTCTGGGCTGTTCTTCCGATGAACCAAAAGCAGAAATGCCACAAGCCTTCAACAGGCCCAGCAGCATCCATTGCGAGAACTGGAATAATCGAGGAATTGTGGGCTCCACGACGGGTTCCTCGACTTGTTCTTCGGGAAGCTTGCTGAGCATCTTGCCCACAAAGCAGGAGAACTGCACGCCCTCATCGAGTGCCGCTTCACGACAGAAAGAACGCCGTCTGGAGAGGCGCTTGTACGGCAAATCCGCCGAGCAGTCAGCTTCCGGCACAATCTGTGTATTCACCGGGTGTCCGGTACCCCATGATCTTTTAGCCTTCGGCTCCACCGATTCGATTGAGCCCTCGGACGTGTCACGGAAGGCACCTTCCACAGACTGCGTGCGGGTACGGGGTTGTAGCTGTGGCATGCCGGAGGCAGCACTGTGCAAGAGCTTGCGGTTGTGCATGCTGGCCCAACTTGAATCCCTCATCGGTGTTTTCCGGGATGAACCTGTCTGAGTTGAATGCATTCCCACAGCCAGACCTTTTTGATAAATGATCCTGCAACGTCTGCATCTCTCGAGCCCGTGCTACTCGATCCCGAACTTGTCCGTGTAGCAACGCAAGCCTGACTTCAGCAGTAGGACATGGCAAAGTCGTCACTGTACGGTGCTCTGTAAAAGGCATGGAACAAGCGCCGGCCCTGTAACATGCTCAAAGACCGGAGACAAGCTGCAACAGACTTCGTACAGAGTCCTGACTTTCGGCTTGACGCTGCTGCACCGACTCAAGTATCTCCTCGAAGGCTTCCTCCACCTCGATCCAATGCAAATCCGACAGCGACTGCAGAGACTGGCCAGTCAAAACGACTCGCGACTCATGTGACGATTGGTGCCCAGGGCCCCTGAGAATGCATGAAAGCAGGGCTTCCCACGTATCTACGAGTACACATCGAATCCAGCTACCGCAAGAGACGCCGAGGCGCCTGTCTTTCCAATTCGGTGCTTGCCCTGCTTTTCGTTGGCAAAGCCTGCCGGTATGGAGACTTGGGACGACGTGCCCAGGATGCCTGACCTCCAAACCTCACTACCGGGAACTTTGAAGCGGTGTCGCAGCAACCTGACAGGGAACCATCATCCTTTTGCCAGCCAACACCCTGAATGAGCCTTGGGCATCCCGACACTGCTGCCGCTGCTTGCCACTGAACGGAACGCGCACTCGGAAGAGCTCCGCGCAAGGATGTCTGAGTGCCCTCCTTAGATGCTAGTTTGGCATGGACGTCTACTGAAGAGATCACAGTTCGAGGGTGAGATAAACATGAAAGTGTTAGGGCCCCAGAGCAATGGTCAGGTTTGCTCGCCTCGCTCTCTGCTCTCTACTCAAACGCCACAGCTTTATCCAGACGACATACTGCAAGCATAACGAGCTAGAGGGGGAGGATACCCGTTGCGTGAGGTAGCGCTTCCGGTCTCCAATCAAAACACGAACTGCGAGAGCTAATCTGCACTTGATTGCTGGCTGTGACATGAGGCCTCGGGCTTGTCTTTAATGTAATTACCGAGTCCTCTGTGGCACCGAACGAGATCTTGACAAGTAGCCGGCAACTCCAGCCATGGCATGGAGAGATCTCTCCAGACTGCCACACGTTGGGTCACTACGCCTTGAGCCACGGGGGCCTTTGCACGAACAGCGTTCAAACACAAGCCATGCTCGGATGTACAGTAGGTTGATAGCTCTTCCAGGCCGCAGTTCCCCACTTGGCATGTTCTGTGAATCGGCAGATGGAAGCCGAAACCCACAAGAATCCCGGGATCCTTTCTAGAAAAAGCGGGACTGCCGGGCAGGGTTCCAACTCTGAAGCTTGACGCTTAAGACTTGACTTTGGAAGGCTGCACATGTTGCGTGGCCTGCAGCTGCCGTCGGCGCCGGCCGGAGTCCTCCTTGCCCTGCCTTGGTTTCTGAAATGGGGAAGACCGGAGTTCAGCCCATGCCAAGAAAAAGACATGCATTCCTCCCGTGAGCGCACTACTTCGGTTCATGTGCTGGCATTGATAGGGCAAGTTGCATGACTTGTGCATTCAAGTTGAGAGATAAAGTCTGATGTTTCCAATAATGAGGTCACACAGGAGATCGGCCCGTGAACCCCAAAGGGCGCTCTCCGTGCACAGCCACGACACCTATGCATTAGGCATGCTGTGAAGGGCACACCGTCACTCCAATTCTGAGTCACAGGCATGGCCAAGGCCTGGCAAGAAACACTTCTGCTACGATCACCGCTGCCACCCTTGTTCGTCAACGCAACAACAGAACGAACACGACTTTGCAACAGCATCATCCCTCTCTTGCACCGGGACGTCTTCCCAGACGTTTCCTCCAAACCGGAGCCGGAACCGCTGGCCTGTTTCCGACATGACCCTTCCTAGCTGACGAGGTTGCAACTCGGCCTTGAGCAATTGCACAATGATGGCAACGAATTCCTCCCTCTCAATGACCCCATCCTGCCGAAGGCATACGAAGAGTGAAACGGTAAGAACTAATTATGACAATCACCTTTGACTACCTTACCTTTTCCATGCTCACACTGATGCATTCAGCCACCAGACCACCAAGTCCTTTAGCGCATAGCTGCCTGAAGTACACAGTCCTAGGACTCCTGGCACTCTGCATCATGAGGGGTTCGGACTTGCTGATCAACCGAGTATAGTCCAGCTGCTACAAAAAAAACATCACAGAGCAAAGGGGTCAGCGATTCTTGATAAGAAAAACACAAAGGGCACTCTTCGTCAATGCCGGTGTTTGTCCACAAAGATGCCCACTGCGACGCTATTACTTACGTAGCCTGGGAAACCTCGGATCAGCTACGAAAAGGTACCAGCAGTTCCGGCAAGTGTCAAGACGCAACAACTCAATCTTGGAGTTTCCAACGGAGTTGAATATAGCTCCTGGGTACCACTCACACAAGAGTCGATAAAGCCTTTCGTCGTCTTGCCGCTGCTGTTCAAGACATTCCTGACTGCTCTAGAAGTTCTGTTTGCCCTGAGATGACTAGCACCGCAAGAGGCAGAGGAAGCCTGAAGAATAAGTGGGGTATCATTGAGACAACACCCCCGTCCAAATACAGCTGTGCAATGTACAGATGTAAGGAATGGCTGGGGAAAGCGGCAGAATGCAAAGGACCGTCAATTCGAGTTTAAGTATTTATTGGGGAACACGATATCGCGGAGACTACCTGCGGAGTACTTAGTCTTGTTTCACGCGTGGGTCTCCGTGCTTTTCCATTGCCTACCTGTCGCTGCACCACTTCCGGAAACCATTTAACATCTGCTTTACCGAAACATAAAAACAACTCAGATTCAATCATACCAAGGAGGAAACTCGTCACAAGGTGGTAACACTCGGGTCGCTCTTATGCATACAAGCATCGCTTGTGCCTTCTGTTCTTGTCCAACAGCATGGATTCGGAACTTTGGCACCGTAAACACCGTCAGTCTGTGAGGTGTCCCGCGTTTGCTGTTCGCAGCACTACGCTCAAGCCATCTTGCTGCTGAAATCAGTAGTGGGGCGTGCATTTGCGAGAGCTCGTGTCACGGCTCTCGAGATGGCAATCGAGCGTTGAAGAGAATCTGCATTCGAGTCCATTTGAGGAAACTGTGCAAACAAACCTGGTGGCTCGAGAAAGAAACGCCGAAAACCACATACCAGTACTTTCACCTGCATTGACTTAGGGTCATCTGGGCGCCAACTTACAAAATCGGACGATGCCGCCAACCAGAGATCCTTTTCTGCAGCAAGGCGTCGTGCACTACCGCCGCTTCTCGCCCCTCGCCCCTCCCAGTTCCCGCGCCAAAGCACAAGCTTGCAGATGTGATGCCCAACGTGGTGATGTTTCGCGGTTGTTGCCACGGAATAAATGACGCTTGAGACCGTTATCAAGCTTGGTGAAAACCTTTGGCTCCCGCTGACTGCCGCACTGTGCTAGAACGGACGTTCCTCGCCTTACCGTATACCCTGCATGCAAGTCCCCCGTCCCCGTTCACATCGAGGATGTCGAAGGGCTGGGCGACTTCCAGGGCCGGGCTGCGGCCACAGTGCACTCGAAGCAAGACGCGCGCCTGGCATCACGACCAAAGACAGACAAAACTGGCTAGCCGAGCACGTGCAGCGCAAAGCGAACTTGGCTTAATGTCTTTAGCAGGACATGCATGTTGGAATCTGGCGCGGGCAGGGGAAGAAAAGTGAAGGATCACCTTCTCCTCGAGCTCTTGCTTGGTGATGGCTTCCTGCATTTTCTGGTAGCAATCGGAGATGTGTCGTGCGGCGAGCCGCGAACCACCGCTGCAGGTGACTTTTCAAAAGACAGTCCAGTGAGACGAAATAATCGGGACAAGAGGTCCTTGCCACCTCCAAGCTCAGCAAAGAGACGCCCTGGCGACCAAGAATTCTTCTCCATCACCTGCCGACATACCCCCACTTGAAAGATCAAGAAGCACATCGGTAGGGACTTCCCCTCCCAGGCCTTGACCAGGTCCCGGAAGAAGTGGCTGGCGTTCCACTCTGCCATGGACATGTCCGGCTCGGACTTGAGGAAAAAGTTGGCTGCCTCGCGTGTCTGCTCTTTGTTCTGTAGCACATGCTGGTCAGTGCCAAATACTCAGTCAAGCACTACCATACCTATACCACTCATGATTTGTCATCCTGCGCAGACCACATCACAGACGTGCAAAGTCACATCGTATTCTGCTGGCACTGCCACCTTTACGTTTCGACCTGGCCAGCTATGCGCCTGACCGTGCTGACACCATCTCAGGTTGCGAAAGTTGTTGCTAGGAATGTTCAGACGTACAACCTCCCATCTGCAACAGCATCTAGCTTTTAGCACTGCTAGATACTGGTGCGATGTTGTTTTACATGCACTTAAGAAAAAGCGATACGACAGAGGATGGAACTGGCGCTGCGACGACGACTAACACAACTGCCACCAACGGCACCAGCACTGCTGCCACACCCCATACTCCACTAATGGCGAAGATGACCCGATGTCTGCTGTGAAGCTGGGATCGAGGCAAGGTCCAACTTGTGCTTCTGCTTCGCGATGACCGCCAAAGCCTCCAGTTTGCAACTTCGAGGTGAGAGGTGACACAGAAGGCTTCGACGACTTGCTGTACCCCACACTCGCTCGGAATGGTCTCGCTGTGCAGCTCATGCCTGATGCAGTTCCCGCGGAGCTATCAGGCCCTTGTCGGCCGACATGAGAAGCGGCAGCAACCTGCCCCCAGAATCTATAGCTTGGGGCGTAGGCTAAGAGATGGCAAGGGAACTTCAGCTTCAAAAATCATTCTTTCGATCTTTCGCTCCCAACGGCCTGATGATTGGCTGTGACACATTTCACACATTGAACTGTCGGAATGCAAGGAACACGCGCCACTGTTCGTGCAGCGGCCTGCGAAGTTCCTCGTCGCTGGGCAAGTTCTTCAACCGCATGAGTTTCGCCCCTGCCGCAGCATGAAAACGGCAACTGCACTACCGCGTGGGACACATTTGTAGCAATGGCACCCACTGCAGTATCTAGCAGCATGCGACCTTCGATGAACTCGCGCGTGCTGATTAAGCCACTCGCATTGATGTCCTGCAGGCACACTTCGGCAGCACTTCCCCTTATCCCGGCGTAGACAGCTGCGAGCAACGTTGCTCCAGAAAATTGAAGACGTCAGCGGGCGTCCACATCCGGTCCTTCCATCATGCGACTCACAAAAAACAAAAGCATCGAACCCTATTCAGGGCAGCTGCATGGTTGTTAGCACCGAAATGATTTCGTGACTCGTCCGCTCACTTGGAGCTATATCTGTATCTTAAGCCATGAAGTCTACATCGCTGAACTCCTTCATCCAGTCGTTGATGGCACTGAGGATGCAGACGCACTTGGACTCCTGATTTGAGCTCTCGGAGCTGCTGCGCGGGCAGTGGCGCTTTGCAGCAGTCGCTGGACGACACCCGCGGTCCTGCTCGCTGTGATGGGCAAAGTCGCGCGTCAGCCAGCCCAAATGCCTTGCCAGGGGAGCTTCTCCGGCTCAAGAGTGGGTTCGCGCAGGTTCAGAAAGAGGAAGCGTACGGGCTTTGCATTCTAAAAATTTGGGTCTTGACCGGATTCTGCTTCCCGGATTGTTGGATTGCAGCCTTTGCCTCTCGAGTTGCACCGGCAGATTGGTAAAGTCTTCCGACAGCTGAGAGAACCACAAAACGAGTGTAAGATTGGCATGGGACAAGCTTCAGCTGAGGCTGGGGCATGGGGACCTGCTGCCCGTTCCAGAAGATCTGGTTTGGTGAATCTGCTTGCTTGCCTTGCGGGTGTGCGTGCGTTTTCCTCAAATCACGGGGCGGGGTTTAATTTCTAGCGCAGCGAACCACCATGCGCAGCACGCCCCACACACACACACAATACACACACAACACACAACACACAACACACAACACACAACACACAACACACAGCACACAACACACAACACACAACACACAACACACAACACACAACACACAACACACACACACGCGCACGCGTGCACACCCACACAAAACCCAAATCACATTTCCACGTGCTCTCTGATGCCGCACACACATGTCTGCAACCAGCAAGGCTTGAAAGCTCCGACAGTTGAAGCTCCAAACGTCAGATTTGCATGCATTCGGGAATGTTGGCTTAAAGGCCGCATGAAGACCGCAGGGCGGGTGACAGGCATTAAATAGGCGCAAACTCTTGCAGCTCTGTGTGTCGTGACATTGAACACTCGGCCACCTGTTCCACAAACAGCTCGACTACATGCCGGGGCCCCAACGGAGCTTCTTCGGTGAGATGCGTTTTTTCTGCGAGCTCTTCGTGGGTGCGGGGCTTGCAGCACGGTCTGTCGAGCTGCTCTTGGCATCCTGCCAAGCCACGGGGGTTCTCACAAAGTCCAAGCAAGTGTTCAGATGAGGCAGATATTGGGGTCTCATGCACGTCGACCGTCCACGAGCGATCGTTACGGCAGGGTCAATGGTTCTCCGACTCTGTATGTCATTCGGCAACTTCGGACAATAATCGACCCCACCTACTCCCAACAACAAGTCCTGCTTCATGCTATCCTGTTTCTCGCCTTCTGCTGCACACAAGGCGTAGAGCTGCCTCACGAAGTAGGAATACTTTCTGGTGTCAAGATGAATCGTGGGAGGTTCTCAGGAGTGACTCATGGCCAGACCAGTAGTCACACTGGCCACCTGCATCCAAACGGACATGCGCCATCGTAAGGCTCGGGCTGTATGGTTTGCAGGTCAACAACCGAAGGAAACAATCCAAAGTCGAAGCAGAACCTGCGACGGAGCTTTTGAATCCGAATACCAGAGGAGGCACTGACTGCGAGCGCTGAACAAATTTCCGGGGAATCTGATTCGAGCTGCCTCTTGCATAACAACGGACGGCGGCGGCAAAAACAAGCACGGCGCCCAGCCTCAAGAATCCAGATATGCTCATCTGGCTCGCACATGCTGAGGTCGGAAAGTCGTGATACTTGTTGAAAAGTACCTCGCGAAACAAGCTTCCAGCAAAATTCACATGTGTCTTGAAAGGGTGTGGGGCATCAGAAAACTATGCTAAAAGATCCAACAAAGACCATATTAAACGATCAATCAAAACTACTTTATTTAGGGCTCAAAAAAGACTATTCGTATTCTAGAAGCAAAATAGAGAGGAGGCAGGGTAATACGCGTTCCAGGTGGAAGTTCCAGGTGGAAGGTTTGCCCCCGGTTTGCTTCCGGAATCCCGCCAGTGGAAAAGCAGTTTGCCTGTCCAACAGAGCCCGGTAACAGTCGTGGGGAAATCCTTCTGGCCGTGCGGGAGAACCTTTGCTCCGTGCCTGAAAAGCTCATGACACCAGTGCCTTGGCAATGCTGTTGTACACTCTGTCCGGATCGTGCACAGTTATACTTAAGAATGTGCCAATCCGATAACTACGCTGGACACTTGTTTCAAGACAGTTCGGCCAAACTTGTAGGGCCGCCTGGAAAACTCCGAGGAACATCGCCTGAGCGGGCACAACGAACAACAAAGCCTGGCACACAGCGGACTTCCTGGCACAGGGAACACAGATACTTTAAATGGGGCATCCGCCGAGCACCAGGCTCCAAAACTGAGGATCTCTGGCTCGAGCATCTGGCTTTGCAAAAACCCCGCCTGCTCGGGCTGCAATCGCATGTGTCACGCAAAACAGATTCAGCATGGGAAAAAGCGAAAATTCCAGGAGCATTGCTCAGTCAGGCCGCAGCAACAGCTTCGTGCAAGCCCCTCGCCTTGAGCATCTCAGGCGGTAGGGGCTGCAAGGCGCTTGGAGGCTCGTCGTCCCTGACTGGACACCCTCAGAATCCAAAGCGAACCCATAAGCCCAGAACCCTGTCAACACACCCAAGCCGCAGCCAGAAGAATGGAACGACGGCCACTGAACCATGCACGAAGGAACGAAAGCCCTGGGACAAACAGGCCGCGCGCACGGCTCTTCCTCGACCTTCACGGGCGTGTTCGTCTGTGGAGGCACTCGCCTCGCATGCTTCTGCAGCTCCCCATACGGCCCGCTGTGTCCCAACTTCAAGGACAATGAAAACACTCATTGTAAATCTTTGCCGTCAAGATAACTCAACAAGAGGCAGCGTGCAAAACCTTCTCCGAAACCCACCACCCTTTCAGCCTGCCACTTTGGCTCCGCGATTTTGGGGTGCGCCGCCTCCATGTTACCCGGTGTTACCCTCGAGCAGCATTGGCGAGTTCAACACACACAGGCCTGTTCGTGGGCGACGACGTTTGGGATGGTGCCTGACATGGAGCCCAGACATATTCGAGCATTTCATCGCTTGGGGCGATAATGACGACATCGCCCAGAAGGTACATACATGTGCTTCCCCACCTTCCCCCCCCCTCCCCCTTGTGGTCTCTGGATATGGTCATTCCCCCTGTGTCGGAGTTTCGTTCCACTCCCCTGTTGTGGAATGGTTGGGCCTGGGGGTTCAGGTGGCTTGAGGCAACAGCTGGGACTGGGAGGGACACCATCCGAGGCACATAAATACATACATAAAAATATACATACACGAGCTAAAAATGAGACGAGCTCAACGTGCCCCTGAATGTTTACGATGCAAACATGAATGCTACGATGCCGAATGGCATTGGCTTAAGGTCACTGAGGACTGGGTTGGTCGCATAGAGGAACCCCTCCCTCCCTCCCTCCCTCCCTCCCTATCTTCCTCCCTCCCCCCTCCCTCTCCTTCCCTCTTCCTCCCTCTTTCCCTCTTCCTCCCTCTTCCTCCCTCTCCCTCCCTCTCCCTCCCTCTCCCTCCCTCTCCTCCCTCTCTCCCTCCCTCCCTCCTGTACTGAAAGTGGCAGAATGTTTCTGCTGAATCGCCGTCGGCACCTCGCTGGTCATCTCGGACTCTGCATCCATGTCCTTCGGCACCTTACGCAAAGGGATCTGCACAACATGAACTCAAGGGGTTATGAAGTTATGACAGTGGCAACCAGCATCACGTGGCTGAGCCCCCTGCGTGGCTGCTCACTGATGTCGGGCGCGTGCTTGCACCTGGGCTTGCAATCGGCTGTCCTTGGCCCTCGAAAGGCCACCATTTCCCGTTGGTGGGTACTCGTTCTTGCCTCACGAAGCCGCGACTCCTCTGAGCCAGCTGCCTACGACCTCTGTTTCACCGGGCAACATGTTACCATTATTCCCCTCCAGTCTCGTGTTCAGCCGTACAAGCCGGTGTTTTGTTTTTCCAGTTTCAGTCCTTCTGCGGGTGACGTCTGCATCTTGCCCTCGCATGTCAAGGCTCAGCGCTGGTCTCACGGCTGAAGGGTCAAAATGGATCAACGACCCATGGCATGAGAGTCTTCATCGTTGGATTAAAGTTCGGAACGTCTGCTGTGCGAACTCGCTGCATGCTTGGACGGAGCAAGCGTTTGAGGAAAGTGATTGGAAGTTAGCCACTTACGTTGCAAATTTACCATGTGATCGATGGCTGTAGCGTGTTTTGGAATGGTACCCCCGACGAGTTCATGCTGGAAGACAACCTAGTACTTGGGAAGATGCTCTCATTGTCTATTGCCGTTGGTGTCAGGTGGGAAATCGTAAATCCGCTGCTGTTGATTCGAAATGGTGGAAACGACAAACAAATGATTTCATTCGTTTCAATGCAGTGAGCTGCGCAAGTAGTTGCCGAATCTCATAGTTGCACTGCCTACGCTTGAAATGGGCCGCCTTCGGGCATCAGGCTGACCTTTTCATCCAGTGGCTGCATTGACCATGCACTTACACGCTACAGGACTAGCCCCCCATGGAACGGAGCTGATTTGGGATTCTGATTTCTGTGGGTGCGTTACCTGTCGGCTAGGAGCTGAAGGTTTTACACGGCAGTGAACCGCTAGTGGTCTCAACACCTGCTTAGCCAGAGGCGAAGACAGCAGGTCAACCAACTAACAAGCGCAACTGGTTAACATGTTGAACCTCATGATCACACCACCGACCGTGAACCCTGGAAAACGATCACACTTGTCTGAGGTTCCCGGCCTGAAGTTGGAACGTTGCGGTCTCCCTTGCGCGTGTGGCTCAAGCCTCAGAGGAGTTGGCAACGCAGGTCCCACAGGTCCGTTCATACTGGTAGCATAACGTAGCAGTCCCACAGCGAACTGCAGGACTCAAGTCCATACATCTCATTTATACTTTGGAAAATCTTGACCTTGCCACAAGAGCCTCCTCTACTTAGATTCTAATTCCATTGACCCCACGTGGGCTCAAGCTTGGCTCCTCCACGGCCGGCGACCAACGAACCGCCTGCAGCTGGCAACAGATGAACTTGCGTGAAAGCGCAAATACCTTTAGTCTGCATTCTTGCAACATCCAGGAATAACATCACGCACGTACTGCAGGTACCGGGTGTGACGTACAGGCTCTCATGCCCTCGAGACGGCAGAAACCACGGAAGAGCAGCTACGGCGCGGAGCGCTGAGCCTGTTTCTGAGCTTTTGCAGCCTCGCAAGGTGAGAATAACGTCGGGCATGTTATCTCCCTGATTCTGACGGACTCGGAGTCATGGGCATGGAATAACGATTCGCTGACTGTAAACGAGGCATTCAAACCCTATTCAAGCGGGCACCATGCACGGGCCCTTGCCATTTGATGTAGAAGCCGGCGGCGAGCGTCTGCATAGGCCTGTCGGACGGCACTGTCACAAATGGGGCTCAAAAGCTCAGCGAGCAGAAGAATCGCGATCTGTACCCAGAACGTTGTAGACAAGTTTGAGAGGGTCGGTGCAACAGCAACTAACGGGAAGCCTGAAGTCCTCAAGCTGCCTCTTGGCAACATTTTTCGACCCTAATGACCCTCTCTCTGTCGAGCCCCTAACCAAATTGTTACCCGTACAGTGCTGCGAGCGAGCACACTGGATATTCAAGAAAAACTTAAATCAGAATCTGTGCCGACTGCTGAGAACTTCAAGCTGACCTCAACTGAGTCTGCCAGAAAAAGTCTGATCCAGGTAACCGAAACCCACTGAAGTAGTTGGTTCAACCCTGCCGGAAAAAAAACGGAAGGGGCCGGACCCGGGCCATCTTTTCTGTTCCCTCAAACCCTCGACAAAAAGGCTTGGCTTTGGGGGAATCTTCGGGCCAATGCAGAACCACCCCATCCTGCCTGGGCAGCAGGCAGCAAGCTGAAAAAGAAGTGCTTCTTGGCACGTGGGAGTGCCTCAACCATGTCCTGCACAGACAACTCTTGATCCGGACTTCCTGGTCGAGATTGGGTTGTCATCGAGCTGTCTGGGAAAGCAGGGTTCAGACTTTGCCGGAGTGGAGCAAGAGACATTGGAAGGTCCTGCCCTTCTAAAAGGGGATTCGTTGCCATGTCGTCGAGCAGCAATCCGAAAAGCCTCCATGGATGTGTTCGGTTTGGGACAGTTCCGCACGTTCCGAATTTGCCGCGAAAGGAACCTCATAAGTGCCACGGTCTTCGAATCCTGGGCTAGGCTCGACTACGCTGACATGTTCTCCGGGTTTCAGGCTTCAGGCAGGGGAAGGTGACTAACTCAGCGGAACTCCCCTGTAGACCACAGTTCTGTCTGAACCACACATCACAAGTGAGTGGAACAGCCTTAATCACTGAACTTTGCTCATTTGTGTGAAGGCAGGAGTATGTCTGTCCGCACCGGGCTCGCAGCGTTCACCAGCTGCCACATCGCGCTCTCGTCCTGAAGCTTCTGCAACAACGAGCTAGGCAAGCGCACAGCAACCTGTGGAAAGTCTAGAGGACGGGACCGGTTTCTCGGGAAGGCAGGGCAGCCTGAAGATGGAAGCTGACTTCGGAGGGCGTCCCGGCCACAGCGCACTGAGAACCGGACACTAGTCCCAAGATCATGCCACCGGACACCGGCATGCCACTGACCAGGCACTGCTTGGCCTCGTCTTTGAATTAGGCATGCCCTCGGCCATGAAAAGGTCAGATGCATCCGCAATGCATCCCTCAAGTCCAATGGAAATTGAAGGGTAGGATGCTTATTGTCATGAGCTGAGGATTACGACATGGGCCGAACTGTTCTCACTGACCCTCAAGTTTGCTGGGGGTGTGGGGGCCACCCTGTCAAAGGCTTGGACAATTTGGAAGATAGCACAGCGGCGCGCCGCAACTCAGCCGGAAGATCCTTTACTGAACCGGCTCACTGAGACATCGTCCGTGGTCTTACGGCCACGGAATGGCCAAAAGATGGGCCTCGGCAACTGGCCACCAGTCAATGCTCTGCATGTAGCAGGTCGTAAGTATGCGAAGTCTAACAAAACCGAAAGAACATTCTGGCCGATGCTGGCTTTGAGCCTTCCTTGTCTGATCAGGCGCCTGGCATTCGCCACACGACCCTCCATCTTATGGTCCCAAACGGAGAAACGAGGCAGGTGACGACAGTCACCGGGACCCTCGGCTTTAAAAGAAGGGGATTTGCCGAAAACGTGAGGGACGGAAGGGAGTGAGGGAGGCCCGTCAAGAAGCGTCAAGAACCCTAAGACTCTCAAACCGGCCTGTGCGTCGAAGCAATTCACAACTCGATGATATCTTGGCCTCGGCCAGCAACCCAGTTGTCCTCACGAAGACCTTTCCATACGCCTACTACCGAGCTCTGAACACGAGGTTTTGAGCCCGGGGGGAGATCCCAAGCGCGATCAGAAGTTGGCAGAAGGCAGGCCTTGCAAGTGGCTGTCGCTGCACCGGCGAATGACAATAGTTTGCCCCTGGCCTGCTCAAGACCAGTTCGTTCGCCTCGGCGCCAGAGTCCCCCTTTGCCACCTCATGCACGAGAGGCGCCACTCTTTCACTTGAAACTTGCAACATAGCTGCGGGGGGGGGGGGGGTGGTATCTGAACACCACGCAGAAGGCAATCCACTTCTTCAAAGGTCTCGGGCCTGTCTGCGACGACCCATGTGCCTTCAGGCCTTCTGGGTGGATCAGTGGAAGGAAGGGAGCTCTTGTCCCGCCAGCTACGGCAGCTGCTCTCTACTGGCGCTTGGCAGCAAGGCCTCCAAGGTTTCTGGTTGGGTCAGGCCGGCGAAGAGACGGCAAAGCCGCACGATCTCCTCGATCTCTTCTGGTGCCAGCTTTACCTTCGAAGAGATTGGCCAGTGAGAACTCGGCCAGCTGTTTGGCAAAACGGAACACTTCATCATGAAGACAGATATGTGATTGTTTGACGTGCTTTAGAGCTGCTGCTCCTGCCACAAATGGTCCTGCAGCAGCCGGCAGCAACAATCGATAGATACGCTGCTTCTCTGACTGATGCGCCTTCGTTTTGAAAGCCACCGGCTTCGCAGGATGGTTGACCTCGTTGACCTTTCGTGTTACACGCTGGCTTGCTGAACGCTGGGGTCAAGCCTGCGCCAGCCATGGGCTACGTTTTTACTCTGCGTGACTCGACCGACTTGGCGCAGGGGCCCGGGCCAGGCCCTCTTGGCCTGCCTCAGAGACGAGGCGGCCACGGCTTCTGAAAAAGACCAGAACGTCTCCGGGCTATGCGCCAAGGCTTCGGGGAGGAGCTGCCGTGGAGCCGGGACGGGCAAGAAGATCGACGACCACCAGCGATCGGCCTTGGGGGGTTGCCCAAGCCAAGCACGAAATTGCTTCGCGACACCCAGACAGACCCACGGCGAACCATCTTGACAATCACCTGCTGCACCTCATGGAAGTCTTGTGGCCTAGAAATCGGGAAGTGGTGCTCTGTGCTGCCTTGCCAGATGTAGGATTCCCGCTGCACGAGCATACACTATAGGTATCTGCAGGTTGATGCCCTGCAAGTCCCTCGAAAAACAAAAATGTTGCATCCAGCGCTCAGGAGCATGCCGTGGTTTGACAAAGGACCATCAAACAGGTCATGCACTCTGAAATCTCCATGACCAAAACGCACACTCTTTGTTTCTGGGCCCTCCGACCACGGCGGCTGCCTGTCTCTGAAATGAAGCCTCTTTGTTGGTTTCCTCCACCTGCAGAGACGCCCCAGATTCCCCCTGCGCATGCTGCGGCCAGGCCTCCCAGCTCCGGCCGAGTTCAATTTCAATTTCTAGGTCACTTCTCTGCCTATGATTGCACGACAGACGAAACACGCGCAAGTTTGTCCACCCTCGTCCGTGGAACTCTTGACAAGAAAGTTTGTCGGTAGCAAAGCAATCGAAGAGCTCGGGCCACCTACAGTACTATAAACTATAAATCAATCCTCGATCATGCAGCTATTCCTGTACTGGCCGGGGCCTGCTGAGCCAGCTGTCGGGCGACATAAGCCCGGTCGACCTCTAGGGCGCCTTGGAATAACATCTTCATGACCAACATGAGCGCCAGACTATTCCTACGGCTGCCCTGCTAGGCACAACAACAGAGTTACCTACCTGCTTACCTGCCAGGCTCCGATCCTTCCTTATGCAACGTCCAAACCTGATGGCACGCTGCCCTCCCGGATTCAGTCACGGAGCCCTGCTGCGCGGTTGAAAGGCCTGCCGCAAACCAGGCAACAAGACCCAAAACCGGAATGCATGCGACTGTGGACACTCCGACACGACTCTTAACCTGTCGGCATAAGCAATGGCCACCGGCGGCAAGCTTGAGTTTCAAAGTTACACCAACTGTCCAACAGGGCCTTTAGACTGCTTCCTCCGTAAATCTCAGGCAATCTGTCCGGGCTGTGCAGGCCTGTCTTCTCCAGCGCTTGGCGGTTGTCCTGTGCCTCGACCTGCAACAGGGTCAAGGACTGCAAATGCACCAAGATAATCTGCTAGCACGACTTCTTGAGAACCGCCCGGTGAAAAAACACGTCAGCGTGACCCTTCGGCACATCGCACAAAAGAAGCCTATTTGTGCAACGTGCCTCTGCAGCGGGAGGCCTCAGCAGGACAATAGGTAGCAGCGGTCAGCAACTAACTGCTGACGGCGGTGGCCTTCTGTCAGCTTGAAATGCAACCGGGCTCAAACTCTCTCTCGTGCGCTTGCTGGTCAAGCGCCACGCTGCGCAGCTTCGAACTGCAGAGATTTAGGCAGCTTCGATCTACCTGGGTATGGGCAGACATGGGTCAGCCATGATGCCCAAGCAGCACATCCGGCAATGACCTTTGCGGATTCTTGACCCTGTCTGGCAACTACCCCAACCTCTAGCTATTCCACCCCTCGTGACGGAGGTGACTACATTGTTTACTGACGTGATTTTGATGGTGCATATTGAAAGGCAGTAACGCAAAACCAATAGAGACCACGAAACAACAGTGGCGACGGCGGGTAATTGTAAACACGTTTGTAAACGATAAAGCAATTTTCGGTGGTGGTGACTGTGTATCGGAGATGTGCTAATCACAACTTCACTTTGGCCCAAAGTCCTGCCGTGCAGGGAACTGCCAACTCAAAGCCGAAAAAGCTTCTCATTGTATACTATACATGTATGCATGCTATCTTATACGCCCTCGCAACATTCAGCGCTCTTCCTTTATTGAGTGGCTTCTTGGACGGTGCCTGTAGACAAGGTTGCAGTCGCATGCGGGCATAAACTAAGGACAACACGCTTCTGAGCCTCTGGAATATGCACGAATCCCGAGCCTTCCACCAGCGTCCTCCTGTTGCGAAGTGCCAAAACAGAATTGAGGGCCCTAAATCAGCATCATGTCCCCTCCAGAACGGCTGCCGACGTCTCCTGCTGCTCCGTTTCTTGCTGCTTGGCTTTGTGGTGGCTGCCTGTCCGAGGAGCTTGATGACTTGGCGTCTGCTTCACATGGGCAACCCGCGTGCCGCAGATCAACTCAACGCTGCAACATTTTTTCACCGAACTTGTGGCCATGAAAGCAACCGTTGCTGTGCAGCAGTGCAGGCTGGTCCCCCACAGCCCATCGCTCACCCGACGATAGCGTCCCACCGAATCTGCTGCCTGTGTGGCCTGGAGAGAAGACCCCGGCCTGGCCGAGATCCAGTACTCGATGTGCCGGTGGTGGCACAAGGATTGGCAGCTCTGCCTGCACATCTGCAACTATCTGGTTTACAACAGCATCTCACCGTCCACATAAGACATCACAGCCACGGCTTCTTTCTGGAGAGGGCCGGTGAATCTGCATCATGGTGCATGCAGAATGTGCGCGCGCGCACATGTCTCACATCGCGAGGTCTCGTCAACGACGAGTCTCTCCATCACACTGCCTTGATTGATCCCAAGCGTCAAGCGAGACGACCAGATGCAAAGAGAACCATATCATATCCGAAAGCGAACCCTAAGGCCAGGCGGAGAGACCTCTTTGCCGCTGAGCAGGTCTCTAGCATCCTTAGAGGCCGTCCCCTACCAGCGCTCCCTACTGCTCCACTGGTCCTGACGACAGAGACACAGCAGCAGGGAAGGAGGGCAATGAGTTATTCAAGTGACGACAGTGGTCGTCGGGACACAGCTTGCACACCAGCTTACCATCAGAGGCTTGAGACCCGTGAAAAGCCCGTCGTGCCGCTGAAAATGCACAGCCCAAATCCCGCCAAGCCCGGCTGCACAAGCTGAGACCTCGGCCCGCCAGAGATTGACCTTGGCAGAAGGCTGCAACCGGTTTCTGATGTGAAATCCATCACATGTTCGCAGCCAGTATCTCATCATGTCTCGCCTAGAACTGGAAGAAAAAGGCCCTCGCGCTGTTGTTGCAGCCAGCTAATTAGACCGAAGCAAAATTGGACAGGCTTAGTCCTGCACCATGGAAGAAGTTTGCCTGTTGGATCGGCGCAGTATGCAACATTCGTCAATCAGGCATGTCACCTCGTATGAATGTGCAGCAATGTTGCGTAGATGTATGTGTGTGTTCATATATGAAGAATACATGTGCGCGTGTATGTATGTGCATCTGCAAAACAGTACTGCCCAATTTGCCGCATGGCGCGGAAGATCGTAGCGCCTCAGCACCGGCCATGGGTGCGTCTGCCGCAGTGACTGATGGCATGTGCGCTACGCACAGGCTGGGCATTCAGGTTTGGCCCTCACCTGGCGTACTAGCGCTGATGGGCACGAAGGCCACGCTGTGCAAGGTGGCCATGCTGAACAGTGGTTTGGAGGACACGCTCCAACAGTGTCAGAGGAGTTTGCGGCCGGATTTCAAAAGACCGGAACAGAGGCTCGTCGGGCGAGGCATCTGGATCATCAGCAAGCAACTACTGCACCTCACCCGACGTGATGCGTTCAAGGGGGCGAAGGTGGCCATGTTGAACACTGGTTTGGAGGACACGCTCGCAAACTACAGGTTAGAGTTTGCAGCTGGCTTCAAGAAGACGGTGACTTTCCAGCCGCGCGTCATCAAGCAGAGCAGAGGCTCGTCAGGCGAGGGCATTTGGATCATTAAAATGAACTACGGAGTGTTGGATCTGATGCTGACCTAGCAGTTCCTGAGCAAGTGAGTGATGCAAGAGCCATCTTCATGTCGCAGTTGATGTCCCTGATATCACCTCGATGAAGGTGTTTCGAGATCTTGGATATGTTAAGTGTGTAGGATGGCCTCATCCGGTACCCATGTTCACAATCTCCATTGCTAGACGACTACGGAATGCAAAGCATCCCTTGTTTGCCGAGCATTCTCGTCCTCGTGTGAAAGATCCTTCTGCTGACTGCCTGCCTGGCCACCAGATTTCGCAAGTCTCTGATGCTGTACTGTCTGGTGCTTTGATGGCCGGTTACGGAATACTATGCACCCTCGTCTTCCGAGCATTCGGATGCAGTGTCCATGTGCCGTCACACTTGATTTGTCATTGGGGTGGAACAGTTTGTCAATTCTGCTAGTTTTGGGTGAGCGCATAATTACTTTGTCTAGAAATTTCTGCGCCACCTCCCCGTGTTTAATTAGTGCATGCCAACACGGCTGCATCCGACTGGCCTGTGCCATGAAAGTGAAAGTGATGCAAAACAGAGTGTGCGCGTGCTCGCCATATCACACATCCTGCGAGATGCCTTTGTTACTTCCCTGTGTGTCTGTCTGTCCGTCCGTCCCTCCGTCCGTCCGTCCCTGCCTCCCTCCCTCCCTCTCTCCCCCCTCCCTGTCTGTCTGTCTGTCTGTCTGTCTGTCCGTCTGTCCGTCTGTCTGTCTGTCTCTGTCTGCGCGCGCGTGTGTGCGTGTGTGTGTGTGTGTGTGTGTAAAAACGCCTGTACATGGCGACTGCCGTGCACCTTTTTTTCTTCTTGCAGGGGGACAGGAGCTGATTTGCCTATCCTGTCCAACGAAGCTATGGCAAGTCAGTGGAAGCAGAGCCTGATCAGCTGTGTGTACCTGCGAAGTGGCCGCCCAAATTGTACCCTCAATGCTGTTGCTTCCTGT